>AP028439.1:14445756-14507971 GCA_036509395.1 Antheraea yamamai | reverse complement strand
ATCTTGTTAAAACAAAAGGTAGGTTATGTTAAGTTAGGTTAGACTTTGGGTTCGGCGGGCTGGGAGGCAGTCTTGCAACCGGGCTGCCTTAGTCGGGTGTGGCGTGGGAAACGCCTGCTGCCGGAGGGTGTTGCGGAGCCTGGTCACGCACCCCGTGACACCTCCCATAGTACGGCGTAGGTTGTCGTGGAGTTTTAGTCGGTTAAAGTCGCCGAAAGGCACCGGCAACTGTGTCCTAGCACGCAGGTGGCGGTCGACTCAGCTCAGGCCCTCCCCCGGGGACCTGACAGTCCATGATGGATTTTCTCACCACGTTAAAAAAAAAGGTTAGACTTGTGAGCCAGGGTGTAGACACAGTGTCAGTCGGCAGCTCCTGTTCCCCAGTTAATAGGCGTGAGAAGGCACAATGAAGCTTTAGCCCGTGCAAGTCGAACATAACCCATCCTAAGCTGCCCGGCCAGGATGGGTATCGGTAGGGACTTCCTTAAAAAATAAGTTTGACTTGCGAAAGAAAGACACTATGGTGGAGTTAATACGTAAATACCAAACAAAAATAAAAATTGTGTTAGTGTGTCCATATTTTGTTTAAAACATTTTTCTAATATGACATTTTACAGAATAGCGATTCCTACATGTGGAATATTAAACTGCATTCGTGAGCTGGACGCGTGCCAACTTTAATCTATCCAGTAATAAAAACGTAAAACACCTTCCAACTTAGGCGTATAAAAGAAGGAGAGGTAAGATGTTTTGCTCCCTTTCTACATGAATCATTGCGTCTGGAGGTCAGAATATCCGATTACAAGAAGTAGGACATCGGGTGAACTAAAATAAATTTAGTTTAATCTGTGTCATACCTTCAAGCACGTAAGGAGGGAACGCAGTACATTCTAGAATCTATTTCTACATATATATAAACTAGCTGGCCCCCGCGGCTCCGCACGCGTTTTTTTAAATGTATTAAATAACTATGGTGTCATAGTTACAAATGTTTTTGAAAAAGCATTTCGGTAATGTACACATCTACTTACAATCTTACATTACGCCATCTACTGTAACATGTAACGTGTACATTAGATATGTCAATACGAATAGTATATCGAATGGGAGGGGATTTATCATCAGCAACATACCTGGAACTTTAACCTACTATGTACCACCCTCAGTGCTCATGAACACTATACAAGAAAGTAATGAGAATTTTAAACTATACATTATCGAACAATATGTGTTAAATTGTTTATTATATAGACAAAACATGCCCAGATTGTCGATATAATTGTATTATTCTTATACGTTACTGTAATCAGTGAGTTATGTAGATGCAAACGCGGTAAATAAAACAAAAAGGCCGCCATTTTGACCAAAATGATAATATAATTCAAATTACATACATTTATTCTTGGAGTCCAGTACAGCGCACGTCTCACGCGCTTGTTTACAGTAAACAAACTATTTTTATTAAATTCACACGAACGAATGCACAGGTAACAATTCATCAGTTCATAGTAGTCCTCTGGTCTGTCTGTTTGTCTGTTCGCGATGAAGTAAAAAACTACAGATCGGATTTTCGTGCCGTTTTCACCAGTAGATAGAATAATTCGTGGGGAAGGTTTAAGTATAATTTTGCAAGGTGATCTTTTTATTATCGGGGCGAAACAACGTCTTCCGAGCTCGCTAGTTATCTGCCCGTAAAAGTCCCGTGAAAGTCGGTCCAACCGATTAGGAGATAGTAGAATATTGCAGACTAAGTCTTGAGTAACAAAATAAAATAGTCTAAGTTACTTCTTATAAGGTGAGTTATACGCCAGTGAAAGCCCCGTGAAAATCAGTTCAAGCATTACGGATATTGCACTGCGGCCGAAGGCGAAAATAAAAAAAACCTAAATTACTTTTTATGAGGTCTGCTATCTACCAGTGAACACCCCGTGAAAATCGGTCCAACCATTTTGGAAATAACAATGCGGACGAAGCCGCGGACAAATATAGTACAATATATCAACCGCTATAATTTCGGCTATCTGCCAGTAAAATTCCCGTTAAAATAGGTCCAGCCGTTTTGGAGATTACCCGGAACAAACAAACAAACAGACAAAATATAAAAATATAGACCAAATAAAAAAAAAATTTTTTTGGTCATTTGTAGCCATATACATCCATCAAAAAGTTGTTATTTTAATTGTACATACAGAAATTTTATTTTTATAATACGTAATAGGTAACAAATTTTGAATAGGAAAACAAAATAAACTTTGGAAATGTTTGCGATAGAAACTTACCACGTTACCATGGCAACGTATATAATATTAACGCTAACGATATCTCTCAAAAGGAAAAATGTGCCCGATTTTAAAACATTCTTCATTGGTGCTCCGCTCCTATTGATCTTTGCGTGATGATATATAGCCTAAAGCCTTCCTCGATAAATGAGCTATCTAAAACCGAAGGGTTTTCTCAAATCGGAGTGGTAGTTCCTGAGATCCTAGCGTTCAACCAAACAAACAAACAAACTCTTCAGCTTTATATATTAGTATAGATAAGTAGGATTATAGCACTTTAATACCCTTTTCTCTTCTGTATGTCAAATCATTCTCTTTTATTCCCTTTGCCTTCATTTCTAATAAGCTTCATTATTAATAATAACAAATTTTTGAAAATAGTTTTTTTGCACACCATCGTTTATTACACACCTTTTTTATAAGTCCCAATTCGTCATGATTCACGCTGTTTACGTCCACAATCTACAATATCTATAAAATAATGAATACAGATTCTACCAATTAGAAAAACAGATAAAAAAGGAATACAGATAATAATATAAAAATCTTGACAAGTGAAGAAGAACTTTGGCACCCCTATGAACGAAATTCGATCCCTAGACGAGGACTAATATAAATAAAACTAAAATGTTATTGTTAGTCGATTGTTATGAGATCTTTACCGGCATTTAGGACTTTTTAGAATTTAATTAAACTATATATAAGAAGTACACTTTACTATAAGAGCTAAGCAATAGTTATAAAATATAACAAATGTAACTTAAAATTGGTAAAGGGATTTAGCGTTAATTAGTATTAATAATATTATATATGAAAAAATAAAAGACCTAGGTGGTAGTGCTACGCTGAAGCTATTACTGGTTTCAGCATAAATGGGTCGGCTCACCCGGGGTACCACCCGACCCACGGAAAACCGACGCGACGTGAAGTAACAGTTCTCGCATCGTTGCATTTTGTTCGGTCAGTGAGAGCGCCGGAGGCCCACCTCCCCTCCCCCAAACACAGGCTGGCAACGCACTTGCTACTCCCCTGGTGTAGCAAGTGTCTATGGACGGTGGTGATCACTTAACATCAGGTGGCCAACCTGTGTTCGTTCGCCTCCTATGATATAAAAAAAAAATTGGGTTCGCACTAACGATAACCGATCGTAAGAAAACATATTTTTTATTAAACACAGAGAACATATATACCGTGTGTTGGTACGAAATCTTCCACAAGATCGAGGCGCACTCTGAGAAGGTGAGGTATTCAGTGTTAGTGTCACCAAGGGCGACATTGTTTTGGACATAAAAGGCGACTACTATATATTATCTTTGGCTTGGTAGAACATATTATATCCCGCATATATTATGTGACCAATTCAGTGATTCTAGTGAGTATGCTCTCCACACCTTTTGCACTACGCCTCTTTACGCTTGAATGGTTAGAGCGTCGAGACGAATATTTTTTGACAGTAGACACGATTTCTGTGCTAACATAAGTGTTTGATCACAAACCTACTCTTTTAATCGAAATTAGGTATTGTATAAAGGTCTTATAATACAGCTATTGAATCCGCACTTATAAATTTACCACATGTTATTTGAGACCGAGGGTTTTGAACAGTCAATATAAAATATTCTACCGTTACGTTGTTTTTAAAAGAATTTTTGTTTATCCAAATAACAGGTTCTTTGAAAAATCCAAACATTCGATCTTCGACGGGCTTTATCGGATATAAAATTATCCAGAAACGATATTCAAGTTTTTATTTCACTAACTTAACGTATGCAAGTTGTGACAAGCTTTTTTTAAAATACATTTAATCCCTGGGTTGCAAAGTTTAGAGTTGGATTATTAAATTGCACTCGTGTGTTGGAACTGAGCCAACTGTTTAATTCCACCTCGTGAGTTCATCCAATGATAAAAATGTATGTGAATTACGATTTAGCTTTGAAAAGGTAGTCAACCGTTTGGTCACTATTTTACGTTGTTTATGAAGTTTCTTAATACCATTCGCATCTATATTAAAATTTATTCAGAGTTAAATTGAAAGAGGTCAAAAAACCATTGCGTGTATCAGTTTGTACACGCGGAGGAAAGGAAACTTCTTTGATTTGTATGTATTAAATAATATGTTATATGAGAATGCTCATAAACTATATGCTATACGAAGTCACGTAGTATAAATCAATGATATTATTACTATATAGATATGTTATAAGCGCTTCGACAGCACCTTGTAAAGACTTGGCTAGTTAGCTTATTTTTGACGGCTGCTCCGTCAATCCGCCCTTATCTAAACAACATCGTATGTGTGCGATATCAAGCCATTTGTTTTGTCAAAATATCATATAGGTAACGTATCTTTAGTTATAATATCATCGGTGTAGATACTTAACTATACATTTACTAATTTTTGTTTACTACGGGACCTAAACATTTATACATACTTACACATACATACCTACCTTACGTTTAACGCGTCACGCGTAAAGAAAAGGTAGGTGATAGAGCCACGCTTTAGCTATTACTGGTTTCAGCAAGAATGGGTTGGCTCGCCCGTGGTGGTACCACCCGATCCACAGAAACACTGACGTGAAGTAACAGTGCTTGTATTGTGTCGTTTCGTTTGGTCAATGCTTCGATCAACAATAACTAGATAAAGGGTCACGTACAAAATCGAAGCTTTAAGCTGTCCGCGTAAATGTATACTTATGTGTAGCTATCTGTTTACTAAGGGAGAAAAAAGGTTTAAAACAGTTTTAAGTTCAACCTAATTACAACCATGACACCTAGTAATAAAGTCACAAATGTTCAAAATAGTATCTAATACTTACAATAAAACGAGCAAAGCAATAAATTACTCCCCTCACAAATGAAAAGACAACATAAACAACATTTAGTGTGAATTCAACCTTAACACGTAATGGATAAAGTACGTTTTCCCGTTATTGTGCGTGTTTGTGCGTGATTGGAGAGCCTAGGCCAAACATATGTACCACAGGTTTAAAATCGGTAATTTTGTTCAAAATTTAATATTATTTGTTACTTTAAAGCTTAAAATATAACTTATTTAACATGTATTTAGCGAAAGTAAGATACTCCGGCCGTTAAATTGCTTTTTCGTGTATTATTTTTGCATCTTTTGAATACACTGTGGCATGTGAAACGTGCTTACATTGGCTGTGTTTCAAACGAAAAACAAAAGAAACATTTCAAGTGAGCTGTTATTTACCGAGACGTATTTTTCGCGCCGACCCGTTATCTAGTTATTGTTGTTCGAAGGGTCAGTGAGAGCGCTGGAGGCCCATCTCCCTTCCTTCCCCCCCATACACAGATTGGCAATTCACTTGCGACTCCCCTGGTATTGCTAGTGTCTATGGACGATGATGATCACTTAACACCTGTTCGTTTGCCTCCTTTGATATAAAAAAAAAGAAAACCATTTCCTATCGTGGCATAACATGTTTCACTTCAATTTATTAGAGTGGACTTTACTTTGCATTTCCGCCTACACTTTGTTAGCCCTTGCCACGTCTTACTGCAATAATAAACGTTTTATTTTGTTTGCGCGACCTGTACATACCCGAAAAACTTAAATTAGTTATAGGAAGAGCGAAATATTAATAACTGAGACAATATAATATTATTTTATTTGTTTTATTTTTGCAACCAATCTTCTAGTAGATTATTACTGCCATTGTCGAGTAGGTAATGATATAATAAGTTTCTTGCGATCATTTTAATGTACTAACACGATGGTGGCCGTCTTGTTAGAACTTTCCAGGGAGTTTTTGTGGCATCTCTGAATTCATGCTACGAGGTATTATTTCCAATCCATTTCACTCGTGCACAATAACTGAACTATATTACGTAAAACACAACCAATTTTACATAATATAGGATCACAAGATTGTGAATAAAATATAAAATCTACTACATGACAGGCTGAAATCCCAACGCTTTTTTACTCAACAGTTTTACTCCACCTAAAATGTAATTAAACGTGTCTTTAGTTGACGGTTGAACTCAGAGTTTGTGGATGGTTGAATTTGTTGTCGATTGTCACTGTTGCTATGTAACTATAAAAAAAAGTGTATGTGTGTACTTATGTACACGCGTTAGAAGTTATACTTCTTTGGCATAACAAGATAAAAATCTTTTCAAAAATTTTATCTTTCGCCTTATTCTACGTCTGTAGAAACAACGACACTAACAATAGAAAAAAGATATTTAATACATTGAAAGTTTTAATACAAAGAAATACAAACAACAAATACAAAGAAACAAAATGTTGACTATAGCTAACTTCAGGGTGTCGGTTTTTCGTTACGGTGTGCGCGCGCATCGTAAAAATTTACTCTCATCATTTTTCCCTAACGCGCCAAAAGAAGTATAACTTCAATAAATACATTAATTTATATATGATGCAGGTTAACGTATAACGACTACAATCGATTATATTACGTGTGTTTCGCTCCATCGCGGAGCATCTTCAAATTAATGTTGACTCTTCTGATGCGAACGAGCGAGCAAACTCGCCTATGATGGCCTTTCGCAAAGTATAGCCTTCATTAATGAAACGAAATTTAACAGTGTATTTAATTTGAGGTACGAAAAAAAATTCGTTAGCTACTGTTGCCATCTTTGAAGTATTTAGAATTAAAATTGAATTGTACAAATATAAAGATACCGTGAAGATGTAAGATTTATCCAAGACATTAAATTCATTGATCTAAATAAAATTACTAGCTGTGCTCACGACTCCGTCCGCGTGCAACCTAATGTAAAAAAGGGACTAATAAAATCATCTGAGTGTATTAAGTCCATTTACTTATCTACTTTTCTCTTGTACTTAAGTCGCATCGTCATTAAAATTACAATTAATTTTGGTGGAGTGAACCGATTTTAATAAAATTAAGGCTAAATGTTACTCCGGGATATGCTTTATGATTTTTAGTCAGGTTTTATCGTGAATGCAGTACTTTAGCAGTGATGCGTGTTTAAACAAACAGGCAGATAAACAGACAGTTCTAAAAATTATTGAAATGTATTTTGTTACTTATTCCAAGACCCTGCAACAATCTTTTTCACATCCAAAAAGTACAGACACGTCACATTTACATTCTTATTATATGTATAGAAGATGTCTTGAAATGAATGAGAAATCTGTAATGAATCTGTTCTTTAACTGTTGCTGGAAGCTATCACTGTGTATTTTATATTATCAATTACTCATATTTACTATAGAAATTGCACAATACGATGCTCGCTATTTACCACTATCTCATATTTTGTTAAAGATTTCATCCTCACATCTTGAAACTAAAATGTTCACGGACAATTCGGGTTAAAAGGTGTTTACTCCCACGAACGCTCCGGGTTTAGAATAAGCTCCCTGTAGAGGTTTTCCTAGTATATTGTTCTTTAAAAGGGAAGTGACCTGATACCTAAAGGGTTGGCACGGCAACGTGCCTTTTATGTTTCTGGTGTTGTTGGGGTCCAATCACCTGCTGTGAAGACATACCACAAACTTGCTTGCCGTCATGTGTTTTGTAGGTGATAGAGCTATGCTGAAGCCATTACTACTTTCAGCATAAGTGGGTCGTCTCGCCCGGGGTAATACCACCCGACCCATAGAAACGCGTACGTCAAGTAACAGTGCTTGCATTGTTGCGTTTCGTTAGGCTTGTGAGAGCGCCGGAGGACCACCTCCTCTCCTCTCACCCTCCCCCACCCTCCTTTCTAAAAAAAAATAAAAACGAGTTAAAGAAATTCCATCCAAAAAGTGGACGAGTGAGTGACACAGAAGACGGTTGAGAAGATCTTTGGAAATATTGACAGATTGACGTTCAGTTTTCATTTTATTTACATATACGTACTAGCTGGAAAAAATTGATCTCATTTTCTTCAGCGCCGATAGCGCCGAGGTGGACAAGTAGTGATACATAAAAATAATTTTGTAGACTCATCTCTACTTTTATTTTGACCTTACAAATTAGTATAAAGGACTTTAAGAAACATTACTCCATGAAAAGAGACAAGAAGACAATAAAATCATAAATTTGAAGACCAAATCCAATTTAGAATAGATAACAAAGCTGTTCTTTGTGATGGAAGCTTAAACATACCCTTTGATATTATTTGTACGGGTTCAGGTAAGCTGATAAGGTCTTTTAATTCATAAAAGAGATCTGTTGTTATATGATGTAAGCACATATCTAGTTACTTGATAAAACTTTTGGTCGTATTTTAATTTTTTTTAGATTATTACTGTAATTGTCTAGTAGGTATTGATATTACAAGTTTCTTGCGATAATTTCAATAAACTAACAAGATGGTGGTAAGACGTTACAACTTTCCAGGGAGTTTTTTTTTATTTATTTCACAAAACTGGTTACAAAAGAGTTAGATTCTGTTAACACTGATACGATGAAATTGTTACTAATGTAACCTACTAGATGTGAAACTAATGTGCACAATATACGAGAGCTCAAAGATTTAAATTAAGTTTAAATATTCAAATAAAATATATAAAAATGAAGCTAAAAAATTTAAGTACAATTTTTTTCCAATTGAGATTTTATTGAGGCTAAAGAACAATGAAAAATATCAAATTGAGATTGTATATTATTGTATTTGTGGCACATTCGGTAGAGGGGCGAGTGTTGGCCAACGTTTGTCGAATACTTCGGTTGGAAGAATGTTTTGCGATTCTGCAAACGACTGTTGTTTCTTGGTACTGAGATACATATCATTTCTGGCAAGTCAGAATCCACGCTCCGCGGTGCTATTTCCGATACACTTCACTTGTGAATAATAACCGAACTATATTACGTGAAACACAACCAATACTACATAATATAGAGCCAAATAATACAATATTATGAATGAAATATAAAGTCAGTGCATGACATTCCAAGATCCCACCGAAAACACTTTTTCATTTGTTGACCGTTTTATGTTCAGGCTATTCCCGAACATTCATATGTGCTTTCTCAACGAGTTAGATTGCTTATTCTAAAAGTAAATCTCTATTTATATCTTTATATATAAAAATCAGTCTTTGTATGTTTGTCCGCTATGCGTGCCGAAATTACTGAACAGACTGTGATAATAATTTAGAAAGGTATTCTGAGGACGCTCGAGAGTGTTCCTTGTATCAAAAAAAAAAAATATATATATCTTAATATATATATTTCTTGTGTGCGTGTGTATGTGACTGAACTCCTCCTAAACGACTGGACCGATTTTGATGAAATTTTTTGTGTGTGTTCGTGGAGATTCGAGAATGGTTTAGATTCACAATTGTACACGGCAGGTGGCGCTGCGATCAACTTTTAGGATTTTTTTTTGTTATTCAAGGCAGGACAACGTCCGCCCGGTCCGCTAGTATATATATATATATATATATATATATAAATGTTTATTTAAATATATCAATGAAATTGTTTGCCTTCAAGAAAGAAAGGGCTTTTTCTTCTTATTGGAACTTTTGTTTTGACAAGTTTGACATATTTCAATGAAACATCAGTTAATTAATCAGTCATTGTTTAAGAATTTATGTAGTTCTGGCACGGATACGAGGACATAGTGGAGTCCAGGGTAATTTTTTTTTTTTTTTTTTTTTATTGTTGCTCAGCAAAGTGACTGTACTGTGCCTGATGGTAAGCACAGTACAATCCAAAAACAATGGCGACCGCCGAAAGACATACTATCCATCGCCGGTCGCCGCTGTCATGCCGGCCTGAAAGCGTCCCAGTTAGGGACAGCCCCCCCCCCTGGTTGCTGGATATACACCGGCTGATCCCGGAACGCGACACGCCCAAACGTGCCACTATGGCGGGTGTTCCACCTGGTGTACGGTGGTCGCGATCCAGTCGGGTACAGACACCCTACCACCCTGTATATCTTATCGCTAAAGAAGCTATCCAGACTGGATATTTTGATCACTATAAAACCTATGTTCAGGATTTATCCTCCCCAAACAAGACTGATTTGTTACTGTCATGGAACTCAAACTGTAATATGTGTATGTGTAACTCAATATGTGAATTTGGGTTGGATGAAGGCACTCTAGAGCACATTTTTTTCAGTTGCTCCAATTTAGTATTGTATTGTATGATATTTTACCTAACAATATACTACGTCCGTCTGATTTTAATAACAAACGCACAAAGGTGTGTATTTTCTCTTTTTTTCGATAAAGTGGCTAATTTTATGTTTTTTAACAAAATTAAACTTTACCATAACACAATAACTAACAGTAATTATTATGTAAACGTATAGTTATTTCAGGCACGATGTCTGTCAGTGTTCTGTTTGTATTTGTGTATTTCAGTGGATTAATCTGGAAGAACTAAATTATATAATAAAAATTTAATACTACCTATAAAGTGACACTCCCATGACTGACTTCGCTCTGGTAGAATTCCTATCTATGAAACTCCAATATTAAAAAGTTAAAGTTAGTGAGTTTGGATGTTCGGGGTAATTGCTGGTACTACTGATCCGATTTTGGAAATTCTTTCACTGTTAGAAAAGTATATTAGATTACTTTTTATTTTGGTAAATAAATATATATTCAATACTTGACCACAATAAATGTTATTCAAATTTGAAATAAAATAATAAAATCTGTAGCAAAATTCATTACTGTTAGCTTTACAAGAAACTACGAGACACCATATATCTAAGTTTAATGTCTCAGCCGAAAAGATTGTTATTATGTGAAAAAGGAAATAAATGATACAATTACTAATTACAAATTATTAAAGTTATTAGATATAGCTTTCATGTATACTTTACAAATTCTTATTAAAATAAGTAGCTAAATCAAATGAAAACTTCATGGCGATAAAGTGTACTTTTTACAGCATGTTAATTGATGGAGTTGGTTAGAAAACAACGGGAAATAAAAACTATAAGCCGGTAAAATCATTGCGTTGTTGCGAGGATAGTAAATGGGGTGCAGACGTGGGGGCCAGAGGAGCAAAAGGATAGTTTGAAATCACAGTTGGACCCGGTTGGTGTCACTATAAACGGGTTCTGGGTTTTTTAAGATTTTTGGCGCCTGGAAATAAAATTATTTAATTAGGCATCACCTGATAATCGATTTGGCGCAGATGAAGCTGCGCGGGTCAGCTAGTACTATAAAAAAATCGAATGTGAGTTCCCACGGGGTAGAAGTGATACTTAGGTATTCTGATTAATTTTTAAGAGAACGAGATGAATATACTATGAAGGTGGTAAACATTAGTGTTCGATATTATTTATATTTTAATGTATATTAACAATGTTAATAATACACAACACAGAATAGTTTTTAAAAGGGCGCGATAGTCACTATGATCCAACAGAACATAATGTTCTACAGATTTTAACGTTTCTCTCTCTCTTCCTCTCTTTGTATATGCAATATTTCGAGAACATTAATAATATACTATATCTCATTCTCCCACGACGTAAAACCTATATATACATTTGTAGCTATCTCTTTTTCGTTACAAATTTTCGTTTCATAAAATTTAACTCACACCGTCCCAAACAAAGATTCACTTCAAAAGGTAAGTTTCCGCCAAAATCTATCTTTGACTTGAATTTTGAAGTAGTGGTGATGAATAAAATAATATTCTATTAGTACTACAGCCAACAATTAACAAAATGCAATTAAAATTATATATCATTACATAGTATAAAATAAAGTCCCCTACCACGTCTGTCTGTCTGTTCGCTATAAACTTAAAAACTACTGAATGGATTTGTTTGTGGTTTTCACCGGTAGATAAAGTGATTCATGAGGAAGGTTGTGGTATATAATTTGTCAAGGATTTTTTTGAATCAGGACGAGACAACGTCTGCCGAGCCCGCTAGTATTTTTAGTACTTATTGCATATTCACAATATTAATTAAGTAGTCATTTATATTCGGTAAAGAAACAACCTTTTTCGATCATTTTTATGCAAATGTTTTGGAATTAGGGTTATATAAGAGAATAGTTAATCGACTCTTTTATTGAAGTCAAGCCAAGTGATATCTCCATTGTTTTGAAAGACAGTAAAAGAGAACATTTTTCATAGGACAATGCAAGATATATTTGTTAGGTAGAAAATAAAAGGAAGGAATAGTACGCGATTTGTTTAATTTTTTCCTGCAAGTAACGAACATGTTGCCTACTAATATTAAGTGGCAACAAATGTATATTCGAGATTATGTACTCGTATGCTATTCTTGAGCAAAAAATGAATAGCGCCGTATACTGGTGCATGTTCCAAATCCTTTGTCAAAGCAGATGTAGCGTACCTCCTTCGGAGCAGTAATAAGCATGGCACTTTTTTTTATTGTAGCATAGTTAAGTGACTGCACTATGTCTGATTATAAACATAATACAATCCAAAAACAACGGCGACCACTGAGAGACACGCCACCGTTCGTCGGTCGCCGCTCATGCCGGTCTGTGTAAATGTCTCTTCACGTTACGCTTGAACGACCCTATGTTGTACGAAGGAGGAAACACATTGGCTGGAAGTTTGTTCCATAGCGTCACAGTACGGCAAAGGTAAGCTTACGACAATGTTTTTAAAATTGTCATTATTTAATACCGTATTTTTATGAAATAAATAGGTGTGCCCGCGACGTTATTCGCGTAAAACCTTATGTAAAAACAGCGATTAATAAAGTAATCGGAATGTATTAAGTCCATTTACTTTTTTCTCGTACTTAAGTCGTGCCATCATTAAAAATATAATAACTTTTGATAGACTAAACCGATTTTAATGAAAGAAAGACTAAATGTTACTTAAAAAGTGCTTTGTGATTTTTTTGTAAGATTTTATCGTGAACACAGTACTTTAGCAGTGATGCGCGTTCCAACAAACATATATTTCTAAAATTGATTCAAATGT
Source organism: Antheraea yamamai (assembly GCA_036509395.1). Taxonomy (NCBI): domain Eukaryota; kingdom Metazoa; phylum Arthropoda; class Insecta; order Lepidoptera; family Saturniidae; genus Antheraea; species Antheraea yamamai. The sequence goes on along the minus strand of AP028439.1, from coordinate 14,494,806 downwards.
ATTTTATTACTTATTCCAAGACACCTGCAGCATTTTTTTTCATTAAAATCTAAAAAGTATAGACACGTTAGATTTACATTCATATTATATGAATAGAGAACAGTTTAAAATGAATACTAAGACCATATTTCTACTTGCATATAAACTATTTTATAGCTGATTCGCGGCGTTTTATGATCTTTCAGAGGCAGTCAAGTGAATGAATCTGATAGGCTGTGCGGGATGATGAATGAACGAAGTCGGGAAAAGGAATAAGGTCGTTAACCTCGCGGAAATACAAATTCAGAGGGGAAATGTCTTTGAAGATTCCGGTTATAATTTATGAAGCCAATTACGTTGTTTTTTGGATTTGTTCTTTCTAGCAGAGTATTTCTTTGTTCAGGACTTTTTAAATTATATAACGTAATAATTTTGAGGCAATGATTACAATTCAAAGGCATTATGACTTCAAATTAGGCGGGCTATATGGTTAGACATGGAGAGGGTAAGTGGAAAATGTAATGATATCGTGAAGAATTACACGTGTGTTTGGATGCGTTTACTAGGGCAGTGGTCACCAAATAACGGTTCGCGAGCCGCGTGCATCTCTTCCACAAAGTGTTTAGTGCAAACACGGTATATTATTTACTATAATAATAAATTATTTAGTGCACATCTTAAAATATATAAAATTAAGCAACAATCTATACATATAATAAGAATGTAAATGTAACGTGTCTGCATTTTGGGATTTTTGTAAAAAAAAATTGTTGCAAATGTCTAGGAATAAGTGATACAATACATTTTAATCATTTTTTTAAATGTCTGTGTAGGGACGCACACTTGTATATCTATAGAGTGCATATTATGGATATGTAGGGATCAAAGTCCAGTCATCGTTTTTCATTCCACTATAATATTCTACATCCGTGTAGAATACTATACAGAGCTAGACTAAACATAAGTCTGTCTGTCTGTGTGTCTGTCTATTTGAACACGCATCACTGCTAAAGTACTGCGTTCATGACACGTTGAAGCTATTACTAGTTTTAGCCTGAATGGGTTGGCACGCCCAGGGCAGTACCACCCGACCCACAGAAACACCAAAGTGAAGTAACAGTGCTTGCATTGTTGCGTTTCGTTCAGTCAGTGAGAGCGTCGGAGGATCACTTCCCCCATTTACCCACTTTCCCCTTCCTTCCCATTTCCCCCAGCCCCTCCTAGTGTCTACGGATGGCGGTGATCACTTATCATCTGGTGACCCGCCTGTTCGTTTCCCACCTATAACATAATATAAAAAAAACTTTTAATATTCCTTATTTCCATATAAAATATCAGTATTAAAGCAAAGGTTAGGTTAAAAAAGGCTCTTTGAATAAACTTCTTTTTTGTTTTTATTTGACTCTTTTGGATGACGAGTATGCTGACCATATTACTGGTGGGTTGAGGATGCCAGCATAAAATGAAGATGGCATGGTATGTTAATGGGGATGGTAGCTAGTCTGGCAGATTTAGAAAAACCCTTACCAACATACTATGGTGTCATTACGATGTAGATAAAATTCAATTGTAGGGTTTGGAACATACATCATTCGACGCGGTATCCGAACACGCTATCAACTAAGACATTGAGTTAGACCATCTGTTTAGTTTTAAATCTTGCATGAGCCGAAGCTTCTAGCGAAGGAAAACCATGTAACGAAACGATAGCATAGTAACAGTTTTTTTCTGATGTCCGCATTGAAAGTTTCACACTCAAGTGTCAAACCTATTGCCAATTACTAATGGGTATATTCCGGCGATTACACTTTAGAGATAGTTCTCTTCTAGGTTTAGCGAATTACAATCTTAAATTCCATCGTTATTTAAAGTCAGAAACATTGTAGCCAAGTGCTAAAACCTATAGGGTGTTATTACAAAAAAGTTAAATACGTATTGAATACTTGCTTTAAAAATGTTTCGAATTAAATGCACCGCGGTCGCTGAATGTTCGCCATCTTGCTCTTTCGTCTCGCTTTGGTTACGTTGGGTTAGACTTGCGAAAAGGAATAACGCGAACTTGCCTCTGGCGAGCGCGGTGCATTTAATTCGAAACCGTTTTAAACCAAGTATTTAACTTCTTTGTAATAACACTGCAAATGTATAAATATACGAAGACTGTATTGTCCAATAACAAAATTAATGTCTTTCGTTATTACAAAAATACATAGTAATTCACAAGTTTTCCATCGATTATCTCCTTAGATTGAAAATCTGTCACCAATCGCTTTTGTAAATTTTATCAAACTATAGCAGAAATAATCCGAGCTCGGGACAAACATGACGTTAATCTTAAAATTGATAGTTTTATATAACCGCCTAACGTTGTTGATAGAGAAAATTCTTAGTAAACAACTAATAAACAGCGCAATAATAAACATAAAAATAAGCCAACAAACAGGCGATAAATAATTTCCAACGTAAGATGTCGAGCTTTGTAGCGTCGATAGTCTTTGCTACGGTATTCAAATCGAATAGGGCTGTCGTGTGATTTTTACTCGACTGCACAGAAATTGTAGTAATGTTTGTAAGTCTACGAAAGGCTCTACGAATTTTAGTATATTATAATATTTAAATAGTTTTAAATTGTATGAGTAATATAAGCTATATAATGTTTGAGTATGAAGTCTATAAATCAAAAAGAGAGGATTCGTACTTTTTTTTTTAATTAATAACATGCTTTTGCCCGCATTTTTGCTTGTGTTAACGCACATTTGGCCTTGCGAACAGTACATTTTTCTGGATGACAAATTTCAAGACGGTGAGCTGAACAATTAATATCTGAAAGCTTAATAAATAAGCAATCAAATTCACATTCACTTTTATAATATTATTTAGGATTCTGTTTGTTAGTATATATTTTTAAAATATCATATATGACCTTAGAAGTGATAAAAATGCATATCATAATGTAATCATGTTTCTTAAAAAAGATATCGTATACCCTAATATGTGTTGTTTATAAAACATGGGGTGATTCGATCGGCTTATGTGGAAGTACCCTTATGTCTTATTCCTAATTTCTAACGAACAACTAAGAGCTAGAAGGAGAATGAAGAAAGTGTGGATATATTTTATAAATAATTATATTTGTATGAGAGATTTGAATACTTCGATTTTAAATAATAGGCGAGAGTGGAAAGCATTATATGTCTATACTACATAGGTGTGATAAGGATAACAAGATGATTATGCATCTCTATTCAACAACAATGATCTGATATATGATTGATCACGTATTTTAAAGGAATTATAGATAATAGTGATTGTAAAATGTGGGACTGTGTAGGAAATTAAAAAAAATGTGTATAGTTCACATACGGTAGAAGTGTAACTTCCAAAAAGGAAGGGAGAAAGGTGCATGTCTCACTATTCTCCAATACCCGAATACAAGCGAGACACTGTTCCCACTGTACCCGACACAGTGTTTACCTCCACCACTTTTCATCACACAAAAAGGTTGCGGATCAGAATTTGAAAGAGTTAAACAGTATCACTTGAAAAAAAATTTCACACGACGTTATATTGGTTTACTATATCGCAACAGTAATTAATTTTGATATAAGCTCTTCGAACACATCTTACAGCTATCGCATTGTTGTTATATAACCATGTAATCCTTTCTCATGACCTACTGCTTTCTTCCTTTTATCTTTTTCACTCACACTCTTGGCTCGTTGGTAGCCTCATCTCTTATAGATCATCATTCACTCTAAGACCAGTAACAGTTTTTTAGGTAATAGTGTTAGATTTTATAACAAAGTCCCAAAACACATTACCGATTTGCCGGATAGTAGGTTCAAGTGTTATGTCAAGCGGGTCTTAATACATAAAGGTTATTACAGGGTGGATCAGTATGTGAACGATAGCGACGTCTGGAAGTGACGCCTCTCTCTGTGCAACCACTAAAAACGAATGTAGCTTTATGTGTCTATTGGTGTGTTAATAAAAAAAAATATATGTTAGTTACTATGAAAAGATAAACCAGATCGAGTTTCTTGCCGGTTCTTCTCGATGACTGGGTTGTTTTCCGAACCGGTGGTAGTTTTGACGTTCATAAGTGCCTTCTCAGGGCCTAAATTGAATAAAGAGTATTTTGATTTTCTATATCAATAACAAAATAAACCATCGATAATTTTTATTTATAGTAGGTCATCCTTCCATACATCCTACGTATATATCCATAATTACTGATTTTTTTCTTTATATTAGTTATTACTAGATTTTGATTATCAGTAGTACTTATTAAAAACCCTCCTGTATATAGTATATCAATTATTTCTCCATATTTTTTTATAAATATAAATTTGGCACTAAAATCGCAATAATATTGCGTAATGTCAAAGGTTATTCGAATATTTGCCCAAAATGGCGGAAGGTAATGTTTAACTAGAGTTGGTAGTTTCATGGTATTCTATTTATTTTTTTGTCTAAGTATCTACAACATATTTAAAACTAATACGGTATTATTTTTCTAAGCTTAGTGTATTATCATTTGTATTCATCTTCTTAGTGACTCTGCAATTTGACGTCATAGAAGATTATATCGCAAACGCAATATTAACGCAGTAAATAAATGCAAATGAAGATCATTTAAACCTTTATTTGAATTTCCTGCTCATTTATTTATTAAAATAGTTATTTTCTTTTTTAAACTCTATATTATCTATGGTTGAGACTTTCGGGATTTACTACCGACTAAACAAGGAGTCTGTAAAATGACATATTAGACGACACCATTAGAAGTTTTTGTCTGTCATGTAAAAGATTTTATATTTTATTTACAATCTTGTGTTATTTGACTCTATATTATCTAAAATTAGTGGTGTTTTACGTAATACAGTTCGGTTATTGTGCATACGTGAAGTGAATGGAAAATAATATCAAGGACCATGAATTCACGGTGTTGAGATGCCACAAAAACTCCCTGGAAAGTTCTAACAAGAGAGCCACCATCTTGCTGGAGCATTGAAACATTGAAATTATTCACACGACGCTTATTGTGTAAAATATGATGTAATCTCTATTGAAACAAAACGTTGACACTGGCAAGTGCTTCTGCTGAGCCAAAACAAGAAAAAGAAGAAGAAGACACCATTACTTTGAAAACTTAAGAAACCATATTAGTAAAGATTATTATCCTTATGATATTAGTAAGGATTAAGTAAATCAATAGCTTTAAATGTTGTTTTGTAATATGTTGTGTGGTTAGGTATTTCGTTGTTATTAAAACAATAAGCTGAATAGTGTTCTTTATTACTTTATTAAAGCTATTGTTTCACTTTATTCACTTTATATAGCTTCTCTGTAATAAAGAACAACTATTCAGCTTATTGTTTTAATAAAAACGAAATACCTAACCACACAACACGTTACATAAATATTATCGGATGCATCACATACAGCTGAGATATTCCGTGTGATTTTCGGGGCGGAATTTCGCGTTTGTGTGGCTGTGGCTGGAGTGATATTTTGACAACCATGATAACGCTCGGCGCGTCGCGTCGTACAGCTGAATGTGCTCGATTTGTTATAACCACAATTTCGCCTTTCATTTCCATAACGAGGCGAACAGACGATAAGCGAAATTCTTCTGAGTTATTTCCGCTATTGATTACCTAGAAACTAATATATTTTATTTAGGTTTCTATAATCTTGACGATCGACAGATTTCGTTAACCGACTTTGAAAAAGGAGGAGGTAAAGGAGGTAGGGTGGTCAAATTTAAATTTGAAGAAAAACTCAACCCCTAAGGGGGTGAAATATCGCTTATCTGGTTTTTTACTATTGACTATAGTAATAAGAACTTTATTTATTTATTGCGATACAGAAGATTTATTTTACGACATACAGTACGTAGGTACGGTTAATAATGACTATATAATATATTTTCCATACATATAAATAAAATAGAAGTATCATTTTGTTGCGACTAATCATTGTAATGGTTAAACCGATTTTGACATCATTTTTAGTCGAAGACATGACTTTTCACAGTAATTGGGGGACTACATAACAATTGCGCTTTTCTGTGAAAGCTAAGTAATAATGATAAACTTCATCTAAGTTAAAAGCGGTGGAAGGGTTATGTTAAGTAGTAGTGAAAAATTGCGAAATAAAAACAGCCTACAAATAAGCCAGATGAAATGTTTTCATGTAAACGAAGTCGCGGACATTAGCTAGTATGATATAAATTTGAAATAACTTTTACATCTTATATTTTTAACTTACGATCGTATAAGACGTGAAATAATCAAATTTCTCATGTGTGCTCAAACCAGAATACAGCCATAAAGTTGCGTCGAACGATCCTTTCCAGTCTTAGTCATAAGTTACAGCGATTAATGTATATACTTTTTGGTTTAAAACGAGACGGACTTAAATATTTACAATTGCCTGGCGCTTATCCTTATCTTTCCAAACCGTAAATTGTGTTTTTAAAGAATCTCTTTTTTTAAAGTGAAACTTTTATTACATCGTCTCAAACTTTTTCGTCTGTGTGTTGCATGTCGCGTGATGGTCGGCCGCGGAGTAGGGATAAAGTGAAAGGCGCTCGTCAGAGTAGCCAGGGCCAATATGGCGGCGCCTATAGTTCGCAGCAGCTGACCGTGTAGTGTATAGACTATTATTAGTTAAATGTCTATAGTGTGAAAAAAAAATTCACTTTTACCGTGGTTTCATAAAACCACATAATCCTTTTTTTCAAATAGCTATAACGTCTTCAAAAGCTAAATAATTGATACGTTTTCTAATTCTTTTTCCCTTCTCAATTTTTTAAATTCTGAGATCCTTTATAAATCTTCAAAAATTCCCAGAGTGGCGTTGTGTGAAATAAGGCCAGCTGGATTTTTTTTTACCGATAAAAATATAAAAGAAAAGTTGACCCACGTTGGGCGGCACTTTTTTTTGCAACTAATTAAAGTGATTTCTTTACAGTGAAAACAAAATGATGGCAACGTGGAGAAAAGATGAGAAACTCCGTAGATTTTAAAACATAATTTGTAGGTGACTTGAGAAATCATAGTTTTAATGAAAGTAAATCATTTTCGAGGTAATTAACATTAACGAAGGAATATGTAATGAAAAAAAAAAAAATATATTATCGCTAATTTATTTCAACATAGACCATATCTGTTCACGTCTTTATATCGATTATGATTTATGAACCGTCTTCTGTAGATTAGAATGTTTCGTTGATATTACTGAGTTCGGATTTCGTAATATCGATCTTTGTTTAACCTCATGCTACATACGTGACATTGCCTTAATATGTACTAGATATGGACACTATTTTATTATTTGTGATATATTTACCTATCTGTACACAGTTTTGTTTGTTCACCTGATTGATTCCTTTCGAAAACTCGGGTTGTTATGGACACATATATTCGTTTGCAAAAAACACGGCGTAAGACGATATTACTCGTACAGGGTAGTGAAATAACTGCTTTTTATATCATAGGGGGCAAACGCAAACGGACAGGTGGGTCACCTGATGTTAAGTGATTACAGCCGCTCATAGGCACTAGCAACACCAGGTGACTCGCAAGTGCGTTGCCAGCCTGTGTTTGGGAGAACGGGGACTGGGTTAGAGGGGAGGGGGAGGGGTGGTGGTCCTCCGGCTCTCTCACTGACCGAAAGAAACGCAACAATGCAAGCATTATTACTTCACGTCGGTGTTTCTGTGAGAGGGTGGTACTACCTCGAGCGAGCCCACTCATTGAGGCTGAAACCAGTAATAGCTTCAGCGTGGCTCTACCATCTACCAGATTTATTGCATTTGTATTTTTATAAAAGACTATTATTTACTCGCGACTCCGTATGCGCCAATGTGTTTTGACCTATCCCTCGGGAATAATTCTTTTTTCTAGATGGAAGATACCCTATGTCCTTCTCTGTGTCCCTGACAACGTGTTTGCAAAATTTCACGACGATCGGTTCAGTACTAAAGGCGTGATAAACAAAAAACGGACTCGCTTTCAAAGGTATAATGTTTGTAAGAGTTAGTTTACGACCAGAGTGAACGCTTAATCAAGCGTCGAGCGTGGCGGGGCGTGCGGCGTTCGTTTCAAACACACGTAGGTGTCCTGAGCGGCGCTCTTAGATGCTGCACGCCCCGTCGAACGCAGATCCACTCAGTCCGTACACTGATATTTACGCGTAATACTGTTTTTTTCTCAAATAAAATAGCTTAGATTACTCCTTATGACATGAGCTATCTACCAGTGAAAATCCAGTTCAAATCGGTCAAACCGCTTCGGAGATTAACTGGAACATACAGGCAGACAATACATTTTTTTTAGTACCGTTTACAGTTTACGTGTAATAAATAGGTGTTATTTTGATTTTACAAGTAAGCAATTCAATTTCAATTTATCTGTGTAGGTTGGCACTAACCTGTGATGACACTCGGGCTTTATTTTCAGCATAGCTATTGCGTAAAGAATTGCGTGATATGGTAGCTCGCTGACATAGGGATTCACAGTTCGGGCATCCTCGGTAATGCTCGGTTCTCCTAGTGTCAACCTGATGTTCACAAAGAAGCTTATTACGCTATACAATTTGGTATAACTCACCGCTATGTAGAGCCACGCTATCTTTTGTTTAACGTGGGTAAAATTGCGAGTAATTGCTAGTACAATCGTGTATGTATGTTGTGTATATTCACTCGAAATCACTTGACTGGACCATATAAATACCACTGGAACATATAGACCAAAACTATATGTTTAATTTTTTTCTTCGAACTGACTACGCTATTGACCTAGCAAGGTCTTAACAGCTTCACCGGACTACTAAGGCGAGCGCTTAAAGCATTCAGCCGATTTTAAATATGTTTAAAAAAAACTTCACATCAATTGGTTAATATCATGAAATCTAGAACATTACAGCCTCGCCTTCAGTACGCCATTTGTAATACGTATATTTTCCCATATTGTCATTTTAGGATTGATAATGTAATGTTATAAACATATGAATGTTTTCGGAACAGATGACAGACTGATAGACTGAATGATTGAGTCCCTGGATTATGAGGATAAATAGGTTTTCGTGTCAGCGCCTAATAAGTCAAGTTATGATTGATTCATTAATCTAAAGGATTTATACATAACCCTTTTAATCCGAAAAAGTTATATGTATGACAGGAAATGTTATAATCCCATGATATTTTAGCACGTCACGACATAATTCATTAGTAGCGTGAATATTTGGATGTATAACATGGTGATAAGAGCTTTTCTATGCCTGCTTGGTGACCTACCACCCACGAGTTGAAGATCTGTCACCAGGCCTTTTATCGGCGTCTTCCGAGAGTTGCACTTGATAACCAGTAGTCCTCTAGGTTCAGCGTGTTACCACTATGCGGTCAAATGATAGAATCTACAAGGAATAAAACAGATACAATAAACTAACAAATAAATAAAATAAAACAGCATCTCATACTTTTTATTTTATCGCACAATATTTTTTAATATTGATAGAAGTTGTTGACGTGAAGTAATAGTGCTCCCATTGTTGCGTTTCGTTCGGTCAGTGAGAGCGCCGGGGGCCCACTTCCTCTCTCTCCTCCCCACTCGTCCCCCCCTCCCCCAACAAAGGCTGGCAACGCACTTGTGACTCCCCTGGTGTTATCTGGCGGTGATCACTTAACATCACGTGACCCGCCTGTTCGTTTGCCTCCTATGGTATAAAAAAAAAGTCAGTAAAAAACTCCCTCCGGAATAGTTTACAAATGTTTACATTACCGATTTTGAAAGAGCGACTAATGGTAAACACCTTGCTATTTGAATGTCGAGGTGAGAATATAGGGTTATCTTATTCTTAAGAATGATAATAAGTTACTTAAAGTTTTTTTTATGAACCAGAAATGAAATAACCTTACGTGAGGAAGTATTTCAATCCATTTTGTCATCCGTCCGTTTATACCCGATGAAGTGAGTGTAATTCGTCTAGTAATAAGTATAGCATAACAATTATCATTAAACAATTCAAGAGAAGAGATAAGTTTAACTCTAATTGTTTTTTTTTACTGACACGTGTCGTTGCGATTATATTATTTTTTTTTATCTTTATTTTTGGCAACCAATCTTTTAGATTATTACTGCCATTGTCGAGTGAGTATAGATATTACAAGTTTCTTGATATAATTTCAATGAACTAACAAGATCGTAGCCATCTTGTTAGAACTTTCCATGGAGTTTTTGTGGCATCTCAGAATTCATGGTCCGTGGTATTATTTTCCGTTCACTTCACTTATGCACAATAAACAAACTAGATTACATAAAACACCACCAATTTTACACAATATAGAATCAAGTAACACAAGATTATGAATAAAAAATAAAATCCACTACATGACAGACCAAAATCCCGCCAAAAACTCCTATATTATTTTTTATACTCTACCACTTTTATCAGACGATGACATTCTTCATATAGTCACGTGGTTGTAACATTTCGTGATATATAACGAACATTTTCGTTGTTAGTAGCAGGCATGGAGAGTGATTTATCTTATCACTTGTTATATAACATAAGTGAAATATTCTATACCTACTAGCTATCGACCACAAGTCCGCAGTAAGAGGATTAAATACCTAGCATATACAACATCTATGCAGATACGTCTAACGATTAAGGTGCCGGTACTGACCTAATTTATAACCTATATTCCGTATTGTACAGCAAATAGATTATTGTAAAATCCATGTCTGTTAATAGATTAATTCTTTGATATAACAATAGTTCAAATGTGACATACAAATGTATGTTTTACTAATAAAAATAGAAATTACTTTAAAATTCTCGAGTGTCTTATTAAACAACATTTTTGAATATTTAAATAGTATAGATAAAGAACATATAGAGTAAAATATAGGTATTTTGAAGTCCAATTTTTCTAACATTTAGTTGTGATTTGACCGATGGAAAATAGATCCGATGTTCGCAGGTTCGAATTTCGATCAGTACTAACGATTATTTCGAAACTCACGTGGATTAGCACGTGGATTTTCTGACAGCAGCCCTTAACGGGGAAGGAAAACATCGCGAGCCAATTAGTTATAGAGAAATGTTGTAGTGACGTATGTAGTAACACACTATGTTTGTCAACACTCTAAATTGTTATGCATTATTTTGTTTGAAATAACAAATGTGTCCTGGGCTGAAGTTCTTTGGAAAGAGGCTTTCGGCCCAGCCTTGAGATTTATATTAACTACAATTATCTACTATTGTAATCTAAGATCGTGAAAAAATTATCTGGAAACGCTAATCTTGTTTATTGTTTAAACTTGGTAAATTAATTACAGATAAAAATAAATCGACAATTAACAGACTCGTCAAGTGATTAAATGAATTTAAAAAGCTATTTTAATTAAAAAACTTTCTTATTTGAGTGCAGTTGTAGATACCGGCTAGCGCGAGAGTTTCAGAGAGTTTTTAATCTCATTAAATGCCGCGTGCTCTCTCCAAGTCGGTCAGCTGATTACGTTTGTTTGTTGAGATAAAACTTTACGGCCGTGTTATTGTTTGTTACGGCCGGAATGAGTATAATGACAGTAGTTTTATGCGGCGATATGTGATGGTTATGTTGTAAGGAGTACTGTATTAATTGAATTAGATCGCTAATGCCCGGTTTCTGAGTCACATTTATCTGTTCAATAGCGTTATCGGTTTGATAACTTGTCAAATTGGGTTTCTGAATACACAATCATACGATAAGCCTCCGTTAAATTTAACTGGCCAATCTGGGTGTTTATCTTATTCGATAAGTTTTGACATCTATACATATAATAAAAATGAAGTCTGTATGTAATATCAAAATAATTTTTTTTTACCGATTGTGTATCAAAGCATACACGTTTCTGATAACAAAAATGCAATTTTAAAAATTTTTGTCGTTCTGCCTGTCTGTCTGTTTGTTCCGGGTAATCTCCGAAACGGCTGGACCGATTTTGACGGGAATTTCACTGGGAGGCAGTTAAAATTACAGCGGGTTACTTAGGCTACTCTAATTTAGACTAGCTGTTAACCGAGGCTTCGTCTGCAGTGTTATCTCCAAAACGGTTCAACCGATTTCCACAGGACTTTCACTGGTAGATAGCTGATCTTTCAAAATGTAATTCAAACAATTTTAGTTTATACTAGATGTTAACCGTGGATTTGCCCGCAGTGCTAACTCCAAAACGGTTTGACCGATTTTCACGAAACTTTCACTATCAGATAGCTGGCCTTATAAAAAATAATTTAGGTAATTTTAATGTATACTACCTGTTAACCGTGGTTTGGTCCGCATTGTTATCTCCAAAACGGTTCGACCAATTTTTACGGGACTTTCACCGGCAGATAGCGGACATTATAAAAAATAATTTAGACTAGCGAGTAGTTACTAGCTAGTAACCATAGTAACATATAAAAATATTGTATCGAGTTCAATGAGCACTATTTAAATTGTCAAATATTAAAAACTGCTTAGATAGATATAAAGTTTAAATATCTTGATTTATATTTATCCAAGATTGCAAGACGTCAGCTCATTAATTGTTTACAATTCAACATTATAATTATTAATAGTGATTTTGAAGATAGAAGGGGTCTTTCTATAAGATCTATATAGGGTCTTTGATATGAGACCATAAACGTATTACTTATTGACAATATAGGGATATTACAATAACATCTTTAATTCATTGTTTCATTAGTTCTTTATACAGTGTAAGTGAGCGTTGAGGTAGTAGTATGGTGAGTTAAGGTTCCAAATATGTTGCTGATGATAAACCTCATTTGACACACTGTTAGTATTTATATATCTAATGTATACGTTACGTGTTGTAAGTGGCGTGCCTGTCGTACTTAAAATTGTTTTTAAAGAGCATTTCTATAATTGTACATGGTCTCACAATTTTATATTTCTTTAAATTAGTTAAAAAAATGCGTGCGGAGCTGCGGGTACAGCTAGTTTTAAACAGTTTTTAATATCTTGACAATGGCATGTCATTGACGAACAACTAACGAATTGAAAAGTTTTATCTCTAAAATAAATAAATTTATGAGTAAATAATTATAAAATTAAATTAAACCATCTATTAATCGCCAAAGTATTTTTTAAGCATAATATTACTATTATAAGTTAAGAATTAAAATAATAAAACCAATTTTTAACACTTTTTCTTAAAAGAGCCATCTAGTGAACATCAAAGAACTAGTTATGGGATTCATAGTTATATGACAACTCGTTGTGTAGTCAGAAACGCATTGACAGTTTATCTTATGGATAACTTTATTGAGTCAATAACTAATGACAGTTTAACCGAGTATCTCACAAACCGAGCATAAGGAATATTCAATATTTTATGTACACTTCTCGTTTCTAATTTTTTACGTACGCTTCTGTTGGTGGTAGAGCCACGCTGAAGCTATCTATTATTGGTTTCAGCGTGAATGGGTCGGCTCGCCCGGGGTAGTACCACCTTCAATTTAACAACAATTTAAGCGCCATGTCAAGCGGGTTTTGGTGTCAAAAGGCTATTATAGAGTGGATCAATATGTGAACGATGGTGATGTCTGGAATTAACTCATCTCTATGCATCCATTAAAAACGTTTGTGACATTTACCTATATTACGGATATTCTATATTTACGGATATTCTAAATATTATCGTATCGTATCGTATATCATTACATAGTATAAAACAAAGTCCCCTACCGCGTCTGTCTGTCTGTCTGTTCGCGATAAACTCAAAAACTACTGAACGGATATTTATGCGGTTTCTCATAGAAAACCGACGTGAAGTAACAGTGCTTGCATTGTTGCGTTTCGTTCGGTCAGAGAGTGCGCCGGCGGCCCACCTCCCCTACCCTCTCCTCTTCCCCTCCCTCCATTTCCCCCAAAAACAGGCTGGCAACGACGCACTTTCGACTCCCCTGGTGTTGTTAGTGTCTATGGACGGTGGTGATCACTTAACATCAGGCGACCCACCAGTTCGTTTGCCTGCTATGACATTAAAAAAAAGGTTTTTTTTTCATAGATTTTATAGACTACATATTTTTTATTACAATATTATAATAATGTATGTTACTCGTCAACATTTTAATAAGCTATCAAATTTTGGAATCAAATGTGAACTAACTGTATACAAATTTTAATCAAAATTGAGAATAGATAGAAAAATTATATGATTTCTAAAACTTTTAATTCGAGCCGTATTCGAGTTAAATTCGAGCATACAAACAAACAGACAGACGAAGTGCCAAAAACGTTCTTAGCGTCATATTCTTTATGGGTTATGACAGATATCTATTACAAAATTGTGAAAAAAAAATTAATACAGACAGGGCTAGAGATTTATTAACACAGATGAAAAATTACTAAGTTTCAAATATATCTTAAAAAATCCGTTATAGAAATCAAATGAAATCAAAAATACTTTTTTTATATAATAGGCATACCAACAGGTGGGCCAGCTGATGGTAAGTGATCAACGCCGTCCGTAAACACTAGCAACACCGGGGAACAATTACGTTGCCGGCCTTCAGCTTAGGCTCTAATAAGGTGTTTACGAACGTCAAAACTACCACCGTTTCGGACCATGGAAGAGCCGACAAGAAACTCGATCGGGTTTATCTTTTTAACACATATTTGAAATATATACATGTTACAATCGTTTTTAGTGGTTGCACATAGAAAGGAGTCAATTCCAGACATCACCATCGTTCACATATTGAAAATGTCGGTTACAACATGAAGGTGTTATTTCAGTTATTCAGAAATTATTATGACGCATTGGATTTGCATTTAATCATCACCCTGTACAAATATCAACACGCTAAACTGGATGTCAAACAAAATTACCTTCTTACACGGACAAATATATTAATACCGATAGAAAAACCTTGTTACGTCTACAGTTGTTCGAATTTCGACTTTAAATGTTAATTGTTAAGGTACGTGTTACACAGTATGTATGAAGAGAAACGTATGGAATAGTTGTTTCGTGTGTATGTGAAAATAGGATGTCAAATTCATTTGCGAAGTCGGTGAAGTGGATAATAACAATTGAAAGGCAAGCTTGAATATACTTGAGGAAGTTAAATAAATTGTTGGTCTCGTAGAGATATATTTTGTATATTTTCTTGTCAATTTTAATCCCGCTGTACGTAACCGTTAAACTGAGATCACGCTGACTGCAATTAGTCACCAGTGTATAAATGGCAGTTAAGAAATCCGCTCGCCGCTTCTAGCACGTTGTGTTTTGTAATTTCGAATCCTAGGACGGTTATTTGTCTGGTCCATATATGTTTATTCTAAATCTGATTGTACTTTATACATTAAGTGTTTTTGACGTGATAAAATCTTATAAATCGATAAACGCCGAGTGCACGCACGAAAAAGCATGACTCATTGTCACGTTCCGCCTCACCCTAGCAAGCGAGAGCGCGGAATAAGCGATATAGAGGTGCGATTGGCCTAAGCGTTCGGCTTGTACAGCATCTATTTCTCTTGCATTCCATCGGCCGATGCGTCCGAGTCGGTATCATGTAAAATTATGGTCCGTAAACCGACTTTACAGACAACCAATTTGTTTTTTACGCTTCGTAGTTTCAGTCGCTAGACTACAATCTTATCTGATGTTAACATTTGTACAACATCAGTGTCCAGAGCACAAAAGATTGCAGATTGTGTGACAGTGTGGATGAAACTCCAAAACAACTCTGATGTGAAAGTGATCCACTGAAGCCTACACAAAACCGAGTTCTGGGAAAGCACGTATAGATCCCGGGTGAGGTACAGGTGCTTTCAGCCAAATATCCTTCAGTTCCTTAATGTTATAGGACTAGGCAGGGACGTTTAGTAGTGTGAGGCGATCACAATAGATTATTATTGGTCACAGTGTTACAGGACTAAGACCTGCATAGTCCCGCTTTAGAATAATGATAACATCTGACGTTAAGCGTCCATATGGTCTAAGAAGGTAAACACGCTAAGTCCAAAGGGAGTTTGGCTCTCAAGTGCAGTTGCCGTTACATACCTAGAGACGCTTGGCGTCGGATTTTCAACATAAGGGTAGTTAGGTAACCAGAAAGGTTTAGAAAAAGCCCTACCGCTATGCTATGGTCTCATCACAATGTTTTCCTTCACGGAGAACGTCGGCTTCTTTATAACTTGCAGTTTTCACTGAGGCATCATAAAACTCTAATTACCACGAAATTGTATCTTGATATCATTAATATCCAATGAGGCTTAATTTTATCGTTTGTGTGAAATGCACAAGCTGTGTTATTCGAAACTATGTGACGACTAAATACAACACTTTTTCCCCGAATACGTGTAGCGTATACATAATCTGTGAATTCAGTATTCGAGTTATAGGGAGCAACCGGAAATACGTTCCGGTTGTGCCGCGATATTGCTTAGACCGTAGGCGACGTAGGTACCGGTAAAATGAGTGTGAAATGGGGGTATGTAGATTATTGTTTCTTTTGTTTTATTTTTTTTACCGAGTCTTTAGTCATACACAATTACTGTAACAATCAATTAATATCACTTATTACTCGGTATTGTTCTTTGTAATGTTTTTATCATATTTTTTTTTAAACTGGTTCGGCAAAGTGACTGGACGGTACCTGATGAAAAGTACAGTACAGTCCATAAGTAACGGTGACTGTCGGCTTTAAATAACAACGGCAGTCGTCGCTATCATGCCGACCTGCACATGTGCCTTTTCACGCCTCGTTTGAAGGACCCCATGTCATAAGAAAATATGTCATGTCATGTCATTAGGTACTCTCGTAGGATAGAGTAAAAAATATAACCAACAGTACCAGAGCTTTTTCTAAGTTGAAAATTTGTCGACAAACACCGCCGTTGGTGTGTTTCGGCAACTGTACTTGAGAGCTAAAAATTCTGCTTTATTCCATCGATATATTTGGTACTTAACACTCAGACATCTGATAATCCCCGTTCATTATATATAGTCCAGTCATAGGAGCTTCTGACAGAATCTTAATCTGTCAGGTAGTTTCTATATAATTTTATGTATAAACTATTATTATACATTTTATTTTACATATAATCTTATGTTGTTTGATTCTATATTTTGTGCCATTTTACGTGATATACTTTGATTATTGTGTACAAGTGAAGTGGATGAAATATAATACCACGGAGCATGAACTCTGATATATCACAAAAACTCCCTGGAAAGTTCTAATAAGGGGGCCACGATCTTGTCAGAATATAAAAATTATAACATGACACTTGTAATATAACATTATTACCAATTCGACAATAGCAGTAATAATCCAGAAGATTGGTTGCCCAAAAATAAAGTTAAATAAATAGATAAGAAAAAGCCAGTAATATGAGGAGTTCGAATACGGAACTTTCTTTACAATAATAAGGCGTCATATTCACGGCCCACGTTTTACTATATACCAGTCCGGTGCGAAACGGATATCCTTATTAGTGATCCGTTGAAACAAATGAAGATACTTCCGTTGTCCGTAGTGTCAACAGTTTCCCATTTAAGAAATGAGTGAGTTAATGATCACCAAGAACAGATAACCTTATTGCGAATAAAATGAGGTGTTTATAAGACAGCTCTTTCACAATATTTCTAATTCGTTCCTTTGTACTATTAATACAGTGTTTGTATAATACAATTGATTTTCGTTTGTGACTCGAAGACTCGTTTGCCGTAGATTAATTATTTGTAGATCGATCCTTATAGTTTGTTGTTCATTGCTTTTCGAATTGTTGCGTATATCTTTTCTCGAACTGTCATAACTATGACTCCATCCATGATTTTTATGAAGCCATCTCGTTGCTGGGACACGCATATAAGAGCGCTCTGCATGGTGCCATGGGGCGCGACGGCCTAACTGAGTTTTAAGTTTCTTGCCAAAAAAATACCGTTAGAGGAAATAGGATTGTCAAAATATTTTTTTTTTATTGTTAAAAATAGTTTATGTACTTCGACTTGGATCAAAATTGTAAGACTATGTATTTTTTTTAAAATAATTAACAGTTAAAATAAAACGGCTTAGTAGATTCTTATTGCGTGGCAGTGAAATTCTACTATACCTTGTTGCTTGATCTGACAGGTCTAGAGCTAAAACTTGCATATGTTGATACGACTAGTCATAGTAGATCATCCTACACATATACTACCTCTTCAACGTGCGTCTCCTTTTAGGTTTTACAAGCGTACAAATGTTGAACAGAATCAAGAGCAAATTAAATTCAAAATATTTCAATTTACTTTGGACTCTCATTTTAAGGGTTCCTAATGGATAAAGTACTACAGACATGTAAAATAATAAACAAAAAGTTATTAAGGTGACCATAAGCAGTTAAATAACAAAATAAAAAGAATGTATTATTCATATAATGTCAAAGTAATATGAATAAATTAATAAATAAAATCATTGTTATAAAATCATAAGTTAAAATATAAATAATAATATACAAATAATCGGTTGGGATGAGTTAAATACCTTAAAAGAACATTTCATACACATGAATAAACATTGGAATTGTGATTTGCTGAAATATTTTGCATTTAGAAGAAAAGATATCCAGGTAATTTTGTTCTGCAAGGTAAAACTTTAACACAAACCGACCGACCTTCCATTCCGACCCTTCAAATGGCTCACCTAGATCACGACCTTTTGTTTAAAGACACTTACTTCCACTGTTTCTCTATAATACTACAAAGAGGTAAAGTTTGTAAATATGTTTGTAGGTCGTAATCTCCGGAACTAGTGGTTTGATTTTCAAAGTATTTTCACTTATATTAATCTACGTACAGGCTATAAAAAAATAAAAATATGTAGCCCGCAGTTGTTTCAAATGAAATATTCTATTAGTAAATAATAAATCTACTACTTTCCATTCCAAGATCTCTCGCTAGCTAATAGATATTTATATATTCAATGTCTACCATATTTCAATATATAAAATTCCAATTGTTCAACCGAGCTTCATGAAAGATGGCATTTATGTATAATTTGGTTCAACTTGAGAGATAATGTAATGATTTCTATATTTATAATTCATTTTGTTGATTTAATATGGCCTTTATAATATTTTTATAAGCTGAAATGATATTCAAATGATTTAAACATCAACTTCCGATACCGCTACAGCACGTCCGATACGCGACCAGAACATTAGCACTAGCGCCACCCTATTAGAGAGTTCGGCCTATAAAAGGCAAGACGTCGTTAATCGGAAATTCGCTGAATCGAATAGTTTAGCTCGTTTCATTCCGATATACACGTACGCATTTGTGAATCATGCAATTTCGATTGTATGATTCACAAATGAATATATGTATGAATAGCTTAGAATAGTTTAGCTAGGTCAGACGCGACTTTCTCAGGTAACAGCCCAAGCCGAGGTGTGCCGTGCATCCTTGTGTATGTTACCTAAAAACCAAATCGGCTGAGTGCCTTAAGCGCTCGCCTTAATAGTCCGGGGAAGCTGTAAAGACCTTGCCAGGTCAATAGCATAGTCAGTTCGAAAAAAAGAAAAAAAAAATCGGAAATTCATTTCTATGTTGAAGTTATTGTAGAGCGAAGCTCTGCTCGGATAAATGACAGACCGATTATACGTTTGTTTATTACAATAGGATAATTTTTATTTAGATTAGTGGCCGCAATATTTTTAAATTATAAATTAAATCATTATCCATGTTGATTGTTGTTATTAATTCTAAGTTTCATCAGTCTTGAATAGATGGCGCTTTAAATTAGTTTGTTGACAGAAAACTGTAGGACTGTTTGTTACAGATATCTCATAGATGGCATCACGTATAATTTTGAATTTATTTTTGAACTCCAGTTTATTTTATTCTATGGTGCACGTGTTCTGTTAATCTATTTACTACGTAACTTCGCTTTTTGTCAAGTTTTTGTGCAGACTCATTACCTCATAATACCAAATACTTTATCACAATTTTCATTCAACATGTAATAACTGAAGCACAGAAATACGTGGGCGGGTCAGCTAGTATTACTATATATATTATATGTCTTGTTCTAAATTGACATGTTATTTATATACCATTTGTGATTTTATATTCTCTGCATATATTATTTTTCCAAGACTCACGTATCGATTTTTCCAGTCTAATTCTAAAATAAACACTGTGTACATCTGCATTGCAAGAATATGTATGAAACACGAGAAGCACTCTCTTATAAATGTAGGTAACCCTTCGTTATTGGAATCAAGTGTAGTATTTCCAAAAGGGTTTGAGATAAACCGACTCTTCAGGTACGGATTGAGGAAATAATGAGGGACTAAAATTTGTTTTTTCATTACGTATAATAATTTCACACACGGTCATGTACTGCCAAACTGATAATAGCTTGTATTGTGCTGATAAAATAGCTTCTAGACATATATACATAGGCCACACTAAAACTTCAAAAATCAAGAATTATTTATGCGGTCCATGATTTTCGTATGTTTTACCACGGACGAGTGGTATCAATATTTTGAAAATTTGTTTATTTTTATGTTAAATATCATTGAAGCTAGGGTTGAATATTTTGATAAAGTTATTTTTGACAGTCATATTCTCTCTTATTCATTCCGGAATTTTTAGTGCATGTAGGGTTCTACATCGAAGTGTTTATTTGAATGGATATGTTGGTTGGTTGGTTGTGAATCATGAATCAATGCATTTACGTGTAATATGCGTTAAATATTTTATTTTCCTTGCACGAGCGACATGCGTTAAGGTATGCATTTAGCTACCTAGGTAAAGTTGAAATATGTAAATGTATTCTTATTTTATTCATATCATTTTTCTATACCAACTACTTTGGACATGCTTTTATGGAATTCAATAAATATGGAAGTAGTTTTGAAACTTTATGAGCCAATTTCTAAAGTTTTGTCATTAATCTAACATAATCAAATATGAACATTAAATTTATAGGATATGAAATAAAGTTTTTATCAAATCAAATTGGCCACCTATTTACTCCCAATTGGCTCCCAAGAGAGCTTCTAGAGTCCTAACCTGTCCTAAGCGAAGTACAGTAAAGGAGTGGATGATCTATCACTTATGATGAAAAAGCAAGACGAAGTAGAATCATATTCACGTTTCCACAGATTTGGCATTCAGGAGAGTACTCAAAGACCCGTGACTGGATTTTTTTTTATATCAAAGGTAGGCAAACGAACAAGTGGGTCACCTGATATTAGGGGAGAAGGGGGAGTGGGGAAGAGGGGAGGGGGAGGGGAGTTGTGTATCCGGAGTTCTCACTGACCGAACGAAACGTAATAATGCAAGCACTGTTACTTCACGTCGGTTTTATGTGAGAAGGTGGTGCTACCCCGGGCGAGCCGACTCATTCATGCTGAAACCATTAATAGCTTCAGCTTGGCTCTACCATCTACGAGTTTAGTATATATTCATAAATGCTGTAATACTGTATGCAAATTATCACTGTATTGGCAGAATTGGTCCTTTATTTACTATCTAGTAGGGTTGTCTCTTAAAGGTAATTGCAGGATATACGTGCAGGTGTTTTGCAACAGAATTTTTATTTCAAAGTTGTAGGCTATACAATCATTGTAATGCAACGCATGCACTATGTAATGCTTTTTAAGTACAAATAACTAATTACCGATATAAATGTGGTAGTTGGTTGTACGTATATTATGAAATGCCAGAGGTGTTTTAATTCACTGAAACTTTTCTGTAGTATTTGAAATAACATACAACGACAGTAGTTCTGGTTCCTTTACCTTCCAAAAATTTGTCAACTTATTGTTTGCGATACCTTCTAGAATACATTAATATTCGAGCCATTTTCTGAAATCATTATGAGTACATTGACTATGTTCGAGCTACCTTTCCAAAGAGATGATAATTATATTGACTACTAGCTGTACCCGCAGCTCTGCACGCGTTTTTTTTTATTCGTATTAAAAATTTATAAAATTGTGTGAGTATGTACAATTATAGAAATGCTCTTTAAAAGCAATTTTAAGTACGACACGCACGCCTCTTACAGTAACATGTAACGTGTGCATTAGATATATAAATACTAACAGCGTGCCAAATGAGGTTTGTCATCAGCAACATATTTGGAACCTTAACCTACAATACAACTACCTCAGTGCTCACTTATGCTGTATAAGGCACTAATGAAACATTAACTTAAAATATTATTACATATAAAGATTTACATTTACATTACATTTATATATATATACATATATAAATTGGCATTATAATTAAGATTTTGTGAATATACAAAAATTAAGGCTTCTCTGTTCCTCAAGAAATTGTATTATGGAACTCCTTACGTAATACGTTTATAATCTAAAACCATTATTAGGAAGACCTCTATATCATTAAAGTTATTAATAATTATAATGTCGAATTGTAAACAATAAGCTGACAATTATTTCTCTAGTTAAAAATAAAGAATGAGTTGAATTCTTACTAAATTTCATGCAGGCAAAGTCGCGGGTAACAGCTAGTCTAAAATAAAATAACTTCAATTACTTTTTATAAGGTTCGCTATCTACCAGTGAAAGTCCCGTGAAAATCGGTCTAACCGTTTTGGTTATAGCACAGCGGGCGAAGCCACGGTTAATAGCTAGTTTAAATTAAAATAGACTAAGTTACTTTTTATAATGTCTGCTATCTGCTGGTTAGTAGTTTCGTATAAATCGGTTGAACCGTTTCGGAGATAGTAGTGTGGGCAAAGCCACAGTTAACAGCTAGTATAAACTAAAATTGCTTGAATTACTTTTTATAAAGATAGATATCTGTTAATGAAAATATCGTGAAGATTGGTCTAACCGTTTTGAAGATAGCACTGCGGGCGAAGCCACGGTTAATAGCTAGTGTAATTTAGAGTAGCCTAAATAACCCGCTGTAATTTCAGCTATCTGGCAATGAAATTCCCGTCAAAATCAATCCAGCCGTTTCAGAGATTACCCGGAACAAACAGACAGACAGACCGACAAAAATTTTAAAAATTACATTTTTTTATCAGTTGCCTGTACACTTTCGTACCCAATCGGTGAAAAAAATTTTTTTTGATATTACATACAGACACTTTTATTATATGTATAGATCGAAGATGTTCGAATCATTTTTCCCAATACATACAATACACCACGCTGGTTATGACATCTATGTATTTCCAATGCTTTGTAATATGCAGATACACTCACAGACACAGTGTACACGTATACGAACATACACATATACTACCCTCGAACCGGAGCAGGTATAAGTTAGTTCTATACACGATAAGGACACCGCGATTATATGAAACACCGTATATTGTATTCTATCTCGTTCTCTCGCACGTTAAATCCTATTGATGTATATGTTTGTCTCTTTTCAATGTCGTATTTCGTTTCATTGACCTTCGAATCAAAACAAAGCTAAACAAGTTTTCACTTTTATAAATAAACAATTTCAAAAACTGTTACCATTTCATAAATATGTTGAAATATATAATTGTAAACTATAGTTTGGAAAGGAAATATGAGCAGAAATTAATAACGTATAATAAAAAATGTTCAACGTATAAAGTTATAAACGAAAATAAGTTATTGCCAAAGTTATGAAGTGTATTATGTCATTTTACTCACGTACGTACGTTCCCGGCATGTTATTTGGGTACCGCAAAAAATATACGCAGTAATACGTTTCGTTTTATTAGAATGTAATCTAATAATTTAACCAGAATTCTGTTCTGTATTATTTCGATACAAACGGGCAAAAGAGTTGAAGCTTTTTCGCTCAGAGTTCTTTAGGGATTTTAATATATAATTTGTATCTTTGTATGACGTCATTCATTCAATTCAATTTAAGTGAATCTAAAAATGAAGGAGAGATAGTAATAAGTTATTAATTACTATTTTTATAGAAACAAGGCACTGTGCCTTATAGTAAACAATTGTAGAATAACGATGTCGGTGATTTACATTCCATTGTTGCTTAATTTATTATATAAATAGTAAAATATATTTTGCTACCTGAACATGAGCAGCAAACTATAGTCCATTATAATTATTTCAATATATCAGTTGTTTTGCTCTCACCGAGATTGCGGATTCTATGACAAATCTTAATATATATATTTCTTGTGTGCGTGTGTATGTGACTGAACTCCTCCTAAACGACTGGACCGATTTTGATGAAATTTTGTGTGCGTGTTCGAGTGGATCCGAGAATGGTTTAGATTCACAATTGGACCCGGTAGGTGGCGCTGCGGTCGACTTTTAGGATTTTTTTGTTGTCAAGGCAGGACAACGTCCGCCCGGTCCGCTAGAATTATATTATATTGTCTTCTATACATATAATAACAATGTAAACCTAACGTGTCTGTACTTTTTAGATTTTTGGAGAATAAAATTGTTGCAGGTGATTAGGAATAAGTAATAAAATACATTTCATCAATTTCAGAAATGCCTGCCTGTCTGTCTGTTTGCACGAACAGACATCACTGCTAAAATACTGCGTTCATGATAAAACCTCTTCATTAAAATCATAAATCATATCTTCGAGTAACATTTAGTCTTTGTTTCATTAAAATCGGTTTGGTTTATCAAAAGTTATTATAATTTCAACGACGACGCGACTTAAGTACGAGAGAGAAGTAGATAAATGAACTTAATACATTTAGATGATTTTTTTTTTACATCTGGTTCCAAGCGGACTGAGTCGCGGGCACAGCTAGTTATTAAATGTTATATTTATGAGGTTGCAATTTATTATTACGCAGTTTTCAAATCAAATTAAATCAAATATACTTTATTCAGTTTAGACCCTAATAAGGCACTTATGAACGTCAAAACTACCACTAGTTCGGAAAAAAACCCAGCCATCGAGAAGAAACTCGATCGGGTACATCTTTATAACATACTTATATATTTTCAATACATCATACAACCGTTTTAGTGGATGCACAGAGAGGAGTCAATTCCAGATTCGTTCCAGAATCATTCACATATTGATCCACTCTATAATAGCCTTTTGACACCAAAAACCGTTTGACATGGCGCTTAAACTTACCGTTCGGCAAATCGGTAACATGCTTAAATTAATTTCCCTAATTTCTTTAAAGCTTACAATATAATCCATTACCTCTTATAATTTGTTATAACATCGAAAAAGCTTTTGCAAATTAATCATCAAGAGGAATAATTGAGGAAATTTATGATGGAAAATAGAATTATTAAAAGATTTTACCGGGAAAAGTGTTTTTCGTTACCGTTACAAAATAATATTTCAAGGAATAATTCGGAGGCTTTAGGAGGGGAGAGGGGGAGAGGGGACGGGAAGGGGGAAGGGAAGTGGGCCTCCGGCGCTCTCACTGATCGTACGAAATGCAACAATGCAAGCACTGTTACTTCACATCAGTTTTCTGTAAGAGGGTGGTACTACCCCGAGTGAGCCGACCCATTCGTGCTGAAACCAGTAATAGCTTCAGCGTGGCTCTACCACCTACTAAAATGTAATGCCTAGTGGTTTTATGGTCATTTTAAGTTAATTAAAAATATATAACCTATTATATGAATACAATACAATGACGATCTATTACAGTAATCGAAATGGTATACCTAAATACATTATCAGTATAAATCTCAAAAACTGCCGAACGAATTTTTATGCGGTTTTCACAAGTAGATACAGTGATTCATGAGGAAGGTTTAGGTATATAATTTGTCTAGGTTTTTTTCATTGTCAGGACGGGACAACGTCTACTGGGCACGCTAGTTGAAAATAAAAAAGAAACTTTTGAGAATGTTTATTATTCAATTCTATTAATAGCCATGTTTTACTTGCCCCGTTTATCATGTTTACTTTGCTCTGTTACGTAAAAGCGTTAGATGTATGGTCCTATTTCTATTCTAAACAATTGTTTAGTACATTATACAAGACAATATTTAATCTTTTAAGTTAAATATAGCAACATAATAAAATGATGTAATTTTCTCTCGACTTTATTTACTTTTAATCTCGTAATTCTACAAGCTATGTAATGTAACTAAAGGTATATTAAAATTTGGCCAGATAATTCACATGTATTTCAAAAAAATTGTGTGTGTACTTATGTACACGCGTTAGAAGTTATACTTCTTTGGCGTAACAAGATAAAAATCTTTTCAAAATTTTTATCTTTCGCCTTATTCTACGTTTGTAGAAAAAACGACACTAACAATAGAAAAAAGGTATTTAATACAAAGAAACAAAATTTTGACTATAGCTAACTTCAGGGTGGCGGTTTTTCGTGACGGTGTGCGCCCACATCGTAATAACTTCAGGGTGTCGGTTTTTCGTGACGGTGTGCGCGCGTATCGTAAAAATTTACTCTCATCATTTTTCCCTAACAAACCAAAGGAAGTATAACTTCAAAAAGAAACATATATGCCGAAAAATGCCAGGGTGCTCACTTTGGAGGCCTTTGTTATAAAGGTATCACATCACCATACATGACATCCCCCTCATCATTTAATCCATCAATCACTCAAGTATCAATAATAAAAGCGTATACCTTTTCCAGGTAATAAACTACTGAACATAGTTACGTATTACACTCGGAGATGTGAACAAGCCGACGTTCCGCGCGAGAATAACTCACGCTCGCTCTTTTTTTTTTTCTCGAGACCTATCAAGGTCTTAACAGCTTCACCGGACTACTAAGGCGAGCGCTTAAGGCACTCAGCCGATTAACTCACGCTCCCGCCTCGTTACGCCTTTTATAGTCTAGCCCCGTATTAAAGGGTAGCGCGTAATAATTATTTCAATACAAATATTTTTTGCTCCGACATATAAATATTAAAAACGGTTTGCGAGTTATAACCACGCAAACGAACAAACATACGGAGAGACGTTGATGTTTATAATCATCATCATTATCAGTAGCCTGTAAGAGACCCACTGCAGGGCCATAGGCCTCTTCCCGAAAGAAGGTATGAGCTTAATCACCACATCAGTCCACGATTTCAAACTCTGAGAAATCCACAGTTCTATTTTCCCACATACAGTAGTACTACAAGAACATTTCTCAGGTTCAAGTTTCTTCACAATGTTTTCCATCACCGTCAGCCAACAGTGTAATTTAAATTAGTAAATGTACGCAAATTCCAAAAAATTCATTGGTACATCCTGTGGAAATTGGGTGATGTTTCACCGGTCAAACCACAACACCACCATATTTATAATCAACTAACCATTTTAACTAAAATTGGAAACGTTTCTACACATAGCGACTATTGAAAACTTACTTCATTTACTAAAGGTGCGTTCGAAGATCAATAAAACAGACATAATGTAGACTCGTCTTCGACTCATTCTCGACACCGCGGCGCCTCCATTAGGGATTCCATCAGTCGATTCCGATATCGAGATTTTGTATTCGTAACGTGTTGCTACTTTGACATTCTATTTTCTCTATACATTAATATGTCTCGTTGATTCCAATATCCATATTACGTTATAAGAGCGTGTGTAACATACATGTACTGATATATTTAAATAAACTAGTGGACGTCCTGTGATTGAAATTCTACAGTAATTCTTTATTGTAAGTTTTGATGCTATGGGTTTTTTTTTTGTGAAAGAGTATAGTCTATAATCATTGCATACATTTATTTCAAATACGTCATTATGCCTTAATATTCCATCTATTGAAATACACCCGATATATAACTATTATAAATACGAAATTGAGTTTGTTACTTTGAATATCGAATTTTAAATCTGAAGTAAACTTAAAAACTACAAATTTATTAATAAATTAATAAATTGCCTGCTCATAGGGTATTCGTATGTGACAAAATCGTAACCCTAACCCACATTCTGCCTGCTTTCTTTAGAGAAAGATAGAGGAATGTTGAGAAAAAAAAAAAAAAAAAAAAAAAATTCTCATTCTAAAATTTTAAAATCAAGTTTTTAAGAAAAAAAAAAAAAAAAAAAAAAAAAAAAAAAAAACGAAAAAAAAAAAAAAAAAAATAAAAAAAAATTTTTTTTAATAAATAGTATGTAAAAAAAAGAAAGAAATAAGAGTAAGGAAGGAGGAAGAATAAAATTTTTTTTATATACTGATTGTTTTTCTCTTTAGTTTTTTTATAAATATATAAAAAAATAATAAAAGAAAAGAGAGATAAAAAAAAAAGGAAGGAAAAGTATTAAGATAGAGAGAAAAATATAAATAGAAAAAAAAAAAAACACCAAATAAATTCGATTAAAAAAAAATGAATTGAGAAAAAAATTAGAGGGAGTGGAAGTAATAAAAAATAAATAATTAATTAAAACTAAAAAAAAAAAAAAAAAAAAAAATAAATAAAAAAATAAAGAAAAAAAAAAAAAATTAAATTAATTTTTTAAAATAAATTAGGATATCATTTGTGTAATGAAGTGATAAAAGAATTATGCAGTACAACTGATGTTAAGTACCTATGTACCTAAGTATGTATAATCAAACTTAAAAGACCGCAAACATAAGAGATTATTACTACTTCTGAGGACTGATGTGCCATGCTACGTGTATATGCATATGCGTTCAACCATATCTTTTGATCCGGAACACAGAAACACAGTTCATATTGATTTGTGAAAGAAATAAATGTAGCGGCAATATTCCCATAGTCCAATCTTGCATAGGCTCTGTTCTTAAATCGATCGCTTTAGTAGAGGCGTTCATTTTAAAATTGCTTAGAAAATATTCTATGTCGATAAAAATATCGACTAATTAGCGCACTATTCTGTAAAATTGAGGAAGAGAAGTGAAAGTAGATTTTATTCCAGGATTAGGTTTTCATTTAATATAATCTTTATTTATTATGCTGTTCACCCTCGAGGGATCGCATTACTGTTTTAGTGAATTCGGGTCGACTTCACAGATCAGATTATTATGGCCGCAACTTAAGTCATGTGAAAATAGTGGTATCTATTGTTAGAGGAACGTAATATACTCGTATATAAAACCAGGTTAAAAACAAAATTAGAAGACACTTCGTAGGTTAACTATTACCTGATGCTAAATGACGATGTGTCTAAGAACTTAAGGTGGTAAACATAGAGTGACTGGCTCTCAAATGTAAGTAGGTGTAGGTGTTTGTAGGTGATAGAGCCACGCTGAAGCTATTACTGGTTTTGAGCGCCGGAGGCCCACCTCCCCTCTCCTCTCCTCCTCTCTCCATTTACCCCAAACGCAGGCTGGCAACGCCCTTTCGACTCTCCTGGTGTTTTTAGTGTCTTTGGACGGTGATGATCACTTAATATCAGGTGATCCACCTGTTCGTTTGTCTGCTATGACATAAAAAAGTGCTAAAGCACACTAATAGGTATTTGGCTATCTGTAGCAATTTTTATTAGCTCGAGATTTGTAGTTAGCCAGGAGGTCTTAGAAAAGGCCACCATGCTATGTTTTATCATAATGTTTTCTTTCATTGAAACTCCGGCTCATTGCATGGATTCGAAACTTTATCGATCAACACGTTGCCCAAATACGCTCTCGCGCAGTCATTATCATTTCAAGTATATGTTTATAATAGCGGCAGACTATGATGGCCGTTTTGACACGTTTTGAAAAATATAAACAAACGCTCCTTTGCTTTGCATTAAGCGTTGAAGCGAGTTTACCGGAGGCGGTAGTTGTGCTGGCCAGCGGTCCTATATATCATCATATATAATTTCAAATTCTCGACAACTATAAAAACCGAGTTGTAATGTGAAAAATTACGTCTATAATTGTAATCCATTAAGGATTCTGTCAAACGGCGCTATCTTTTTGTTAGTAAAAACGTGAAAAGATTTGTTCGTGAACCTATCTATACTAATGTTATAAAGAAGTAAAGTTTGTAAGGTTGTAGGGGGTAATCTCAGGAATCACTGATAGATTTGTAAATTTCTTTCAGTGTTAGAGAGTTCATTTATCGAGGAAGGCTATAGGCTATAATATATCGTCACGCTAAGTTCAATAAGAGCGGAGCACCGATGAAGAGTGTTTCAAAACGGGGATTTTTTTCCTTTTGAGAGCTTCCGCTGCGTGTTAGCCCTAACTAACTATTCCACGCGGACGAAGTGGCGGGCAGAAGCTATTATTATATAGTTAGATATAATAGTAGTTAGATAGATATATAGTATATAGTTATGTACATATATCATTTACAAATCAGTGTACTAAATTAATTGTTTGTCCTCAAATTATATATTTGATAAATTTTAAAACTAATTCCACGTCACTATTAATAATAAAGTACAACAATTTTCTCCTTCAAACGTATTTATTAATTTATATACAACTTCATGAACGGAACGTCAAAACGGCCATCATATCGTGCCGCTACTATAATCCGGTTGTGTACGTTGTTCATTTTAACAAGAACAAGTTAAAGACATAATACACCGTTATCAGTGAAGAATTTTAGAATTAAACCATTAATTATGAAGGCTTAAGTTATTCACGTAATTAAGGTCAAAACGCCCCTGTAATTTCGCTCGTTGAGTTTTAGCCGAGGCCGTCACACCTACCGTTTAGTCGGCGATTAGTTATAATTGAGTTCCCGGTAATTATTTTCGAGATATTTCGGTCTCTTCGAAGTATTTGCCATTGTGGAATAAACTACATTAACGTGAATTACTTATAATTAAAATCAGGTTATCCTTAATATCTATACATGTAATAAGAATGTAAATCTAACGTGTCTGTACGTTTACGATTTTCGTAAAAAAACTTGTTGCAGGTATTAATTAATAGAATACATTTCAATTATTTTTAGAAATGTCTGTCTGTTTGTATGAACACGCATCACTGCTATAGTACTGGGTTCACAATAAAACCTCATAGAAGAAAATCATAAAGTATATCCTCGGAAGCTACTTAGTTTTTGTTTCATTAAAATCGGTCCACTTTATCAAAAGTTATTGTAATTTTAATGGCGCCGCAACTTAAGTTTGCGAGAAAAGTAGATAAGCAAATAGACTAAATACGTTCAGATGATTTTATTACTCATTATTTTGTACATCAGGTTCCATGTGGACGAAGTCGCGGGCACAGCTAGTCTTCTCTATATATCTACTAGCTCACCTGGCTAAGTTATTACATATTGGAATCAAATCCAAAATTAAGATGATATATCTATCACAGTCGGTCCTACAGTTTTCTGTGAACAAACTAATTTAATACGCCATCTATTTTGATGAAACTTACAATTAATAACAATAATCAACATTGACAATAATTTAATTTGTAATTAAAAAATATTTAGGCCATAAATTGAAATATAAATTATCCTATTTTTCAAGTTGAACCAAATTATACATAAATGTAAACTTTCATTAAGATCGGTTGTATCATATTATCATGGACAAACATTATGACACTGGATTTTTATGTATCTGGATAAGATATACGTTCATTAAAAAATATCGACTACTTTTTTCTAAGTCCGCATTGAAATATCTTCGGGGTAGTAAAGAAAGGTACTTGTGAAAACGGGAGTTCTTAACATTATTGATATTTAAAGGTCGCTAATTTGGGATTTCTATTTTCCATGTGAATAACGCAGGATTTTTTTAGAATTTAATGTCCCACAAACCAATAATCGGATTAACCAAATAGAGTTATATGATTTTGTATGAAATTGAACGCTCTAGAAGATTTTCTTTTATCATTTTTCGATAAATCGACTCGTTCCAAAAGTTATTCAAACTGAAAGTTAAATTATGTCCTAAGAAATTATCGATTTTTGTAATCTTTCTTATAATCTATAGGTTTTTTAATCATAAGTTCACCTGGTGTCAAATGATGTTGCGATTTAAGAAGGTAAACACGTGAAACCCAGAGAGAGACTGGCTCTCAAATATAGCTGCCGGAACTCACCACCAGATGCTTAGTGATAGATTTCCAATTTGCGGGCAGTAGTCAGCCTTGGGGAATTAGAACAAGTCCTACCACTATGTTATGGTTCAAAACAAATACTCATAAACAACAAGAGTTAAAGTTTTTTATAAGACTCTCAAAAGTATGGATGTGTAATTTAAATAAACCTGGGTTGAATAACCGGTGACCAAAACCTGCGAGCGGCGTTTCGGAGTTTATAACCTTCGATAATAAAACGGACAATAAACCCTTCTGTTTGTTCCACCACGATGTCTTCCTTCACCGAAAGCTCCAGCTCAGTTGCTAGGATTCGAACCCACATCTATAGACGCGGTTTCCAAACACGCTATTAACTAAGCCATCATTGCTTCCAAGTCGCATATGTCATTACATTGTATAAAACAAAGTCCCCTACCGCGTCTGTCTGTCTGTCTGTTCGCGATAAACTCAAAAACTACTGAACGGATCTTAATGCGGTTTTCCCCAGTGGATAAAGTGATTCATGAGGAACGTTTTGGTATATATTTTGTCAAGGATTCTTTTATAATCAGTGCGGGACAACGTCTGCTGGTCGCGCTAGTCCTATATAAGATAATATGTATAATAGATATCTATCTTAATATATCAAAATTCAGTGTCATGATGTTTGTCTACGATGAACTCCAAAACTACTGGTCTTCATGAAAGTTGGCATTTATGTATAATTTGGTCCAACTTGAGAGATAGGATAATTTATATTTCGATTAATGGCCTCAATATTTTTTAATTACAAATTAAATGATTGTTAATGTTGATTATTGTAGTTAATTGTAAGTTTCATCAGTGTCGAACAGATGGCGCTTTAAATAACGTTGTTGACAGAAAACTGTAGTACCGACTGTTATAGATATCTCATAGATGGCGCCACGTAAATTGTTTATCATAATTTTAATTCCACACGTAATTACTGAGCTACAGAAGCGCGTGGCCGGGTCAGCTAATAGATATTTTGAAAAATACGGTGCCTTTGAGACATCACAACTACGGAACGTATCAACGTAAGAGTATGACCATTCCATGCGGAATTTGTTTTTTAATTCGATTGACCCTTAGCCATTTCTTTAAGTCCAATAAAGTCTACTGGAATCAGCTAGTCTATATATACATAAAACAGGCTATTGGTAAATATATCTCACGTTGATAAACTTCATCATTCTTTGATTGATAATCATGAAAGATAACCTAAGTGTTTTATGGATAATGTTTTTATCCTGACCATCCTCGACTATAATTTAATATGAATGTGGGTTTGTTTGTTCCTTGTTACGCTCTAAATACATAACTGATAACAATGAAATTTGCATACAACGTGTTAGAGTACAAAGAAGGAGATAATACCTTTCTTAAAAAAAATGCACTGTTGTGTGCAAGTCCTTGCCTTACATATGTTCTTGGGGTGCCCGTTTGTGGGAATAGAGTTGCTTGTTAGGTAACAAATTTTATTTCTAAGTTACAATGGTTTTGTTGTGCAACCTACTTGAGTGCTTGATCGCGATTAACAATCAAATAACAACAAAAGTAGGGCGACGTGCAGTGTACGTAATCGTACAGTATTACTAATTATTCTACGCATTTATAATATGGTGGTAGAGGCACGCTGAAGCTATTACTGGTTTCAGCATGAATGGGCCGGCTCGCCCGGGGTACTACCACCCGACACACAGAAACACCGACGTGAAGTAACAGTGCACGCATTGTTGCGTTTCGTTCGGTCACTGAGAGCGCCGGATAACCCGCCTCCCCTCACCACTCCCCCTCCCCCAAACACAGGGTGGCAACGCACTTGCGACTCTTCTGGTTTCCAAGTGTCTATGGACGGTGGTGATCACATAACATCAGGTGACCCACGTGTTCGTTTCCCTCCTTTGATATAAAAAAAATTACTTATCCTACTAATAAGAAGGATTTATAAGGGTAATAAGTCCTAAAAATAAAATAAATAGTAAAAAGGATTAGTATGGATGTATTGTTTTGTAAATATTAATGTAATTTTTTTCTTCTATTTCAGATTGTTTTACGTTCCGGTGAATAATTAAAAAAATTAAATACTAAAGATAACTTATCAACGTAAATCCGTAGTGCGGTAAAGATGTGTTTTAAAAACAAGAACTTCGTTCCGAAAGTGATTACAAAATTATCGGTAGTGTTTGTGATTGGCTATTTGGACGTACACAAACTGTAAAAAACGGTATGCTGTAAATAAAACTTTAATGTAAACGTGATAAGTTATATAATTGTCTGTTGGTTGAAATAAATAATGAAACTGAGTGTGAGCGCATACCGCGCACACGCGTCCGCCCACAAGAAAATCCTGACGTCATCGTACCAGCAACACTACGGAAGCACCGCGGCGCCGCCCTCGTGCAACCCTCACACTAACTTCACACCTCAACAGGTCAGTTTATTTATAAGAATTTGAAACAATAAATTACACTTAAAGAAAAATCATACTTTATTGTTGAGAGAGATGTAATAATAATAACCTACGAGCTATCTAATACAGAGGCTACCGAATGTCGAGGCCACGTGTGAAATGAAGTGAAAATTGTTATATTTAATACAAAAATAATACAGGACGTATTTGGAATTAAAGTAAATGATATTCTGTTCATTTATTACTAGCTGTTCCCGCGACTACGTCCGCGTGGAATATAATGTAAAAAGGTGACTAATAAACTCACCTGAATGTATTAAGTCCATTTACTTATCTACTACAACTTTTGAATGAGTTGATTCTCCGAAAAATGATATCAGAATTTTTTTGTAGAGCGTTCAGTTCTCTATAAAAATATTCGATGGACTTTGCAGGGCAATTTATGGTTCATTAGTTACAAAAGTCAGAAAAGAATAAAACATTTTTTCCTGTGTAATTCTTATGGAAAATCGAATCCCAACTCTTCCCCCCCCCCACTACCTGCATTTAGGATCATCAGGATGGCAATACACTTGTGACTTCCCTGGTGTTGCTAGTGTCTATGGACGGTGGTGATCACTTGCCATCAGGTGACCCGCCTGTTCGTTTGCCACCTATAATATAAAAAAAAGAAAAGTGCGATGCGGATAACCTTAATAATAATATTAAGGGCTCATATTTTCAGAGGCCTATTTTGGCATCGAAACGAAACTTTTGAGCCTGGTCCCGAGAAATTTTTTTTTTTTAATAGCCCTAGTAACACGGCTTTTTTTTTAAAGTGCGCGATGGTCCATAGCATCCAACTGAAAATAATATCCTACAGCTTTCAACGTTTCTCTCTCTCTCTCTTCCCCTCTTTGTATATATTTCGAGTACATTAAAAACATAATATCTCATTTTCTCGCAGCCTAAAACCTATATACACATTTATAGTTGTCTCAATAAGTTATATCAATCCATACCATCTCAAAAGAAAACACATTCAAAATAACTTTTTAACCAAACATTCCTATTAATATTCGCATCTAAACGACATACTTAGTAGAAAACTACGTAATTTTATTTGAAAGAAAATAAACAATGTAATGCGATTCTATATCCGATTCAGGAAAACTATTTTCAGGAATAAGTAAATAGAGTATTAGCCCAAACGGATGTGGAAATCCGCTGAATAAGCGTTTACAGCGCTATTACGTCGACCAATATCCTCTATAAAGACGCACACCGGACGTAAATACTCGTACAGTTTAGTTTTTCCCATCCACACTTATGTTTTCAAAGCGTTTGACTTTTTTTAATGTATTTCTGATGACGCTAATATATCTGTATTGATGATTTTGCGATTTTTTCCGTACCCATGTATTATTGGAACAACTTATGTTCTCCCATCCACACTTATGTTGTCAAAGCATTTGACTTTTTTAAATTTTAATATATTTCTGATGATGCTAATACACGTATTCATAATTCTGCGATTCTTTCTGTACATAATAGGTCTTTACCTATGAAATTGCCGTTCTGCAGTACTGGCCATTTCAAATCAAACTAATTTTTGTTTGGCTAAGAATTCTAATTTCAAATTAATTTTATTTTAAAAACATGGAATTATTTTTCCGAAAGTAGTCATTTGTTTATTGATTAGTGTTACATTTTCATCGCATTTCAATCTTTTTTGTCATCATGGATACGTTAAAAATTCGAGTAATTATGGAATATGAGTACCGTCGTGGCAGCAACGCGGTACAAGCGGCACGCAACATCAACGACGTTTACGGAGCTAACACTACAAACCAACGCACCACCTGTTATTGGTTTGCTCGCTTCCGTTCTGGGAATTTCGACCTGAAAAATGAACCTCGCGGTCGACCGAAGACTTTGGTCGACAATGACGAATTAAAGGCGATTGTGGAAGCTGATGATACACAATCTACGACTGAATTAGCAGCAGCTTTCGACGTTAGCGTCAAAACAATATTGGTCCATTTGCGTTGAATTGGCAAGGTAAAAAAGCTTGACAAATGGGCGCCCCACGAACTCAATGATCGCCAGCACGAAGTACGCGTCGAGACGTGCCTTGCACTGCTCAACAGACACACAAATTAAGGAATTTTGAACCGCATTGTTACCTGCGATGAAAAATGGATTCTGTTTGATAACGGCAAGCGCTCAGCAAGTTGGTTGGATCCTGGTTCAGCACCTAAACAATGCCCTAAACGAAAACTTACCCCTAGAAAAGTGATGGTCACTGTTTGGTGGTCTAGCGCCGGTGTGATTCATCACAGCTTCTTACCAAACGGAGTGAGCATTACAACAGATGTGTACTGTGAAGAACTGAACATAATGATGGAGAAGCTGGCACATCTCCAACCACCATTGGTCAATCGCTCATCTCCGCTGCTCCTGCACGATAACGCGTGACCTCATACTGCACAGCAGACGGTCTCCAAGTTGCAAGAACTGGGGTTGGAAGTTCTCCGTCATCCGCCCTACTCACCAGACCTTGCACCTACAGACTACTACTTTTTCCAGAATTTGGATAACTCCTTGGCGGGAAAAAAATTCAATACCCGAGAGGCAGTACAAAATGCCTTTGAAGAATTAGTTGCCTCCCGTCCAGCTGATTTCTTTAAGAAGGGCACCAATAAACTGCCACTGCGTTGGCAAAGATGCATCGATTGCATGGGTGATTACTTCCATTAATACAAATAAAAAATACATGAAAAAAAAACGTTTAAATTTTTTCGTACAAAACGGCAATTTCATAGGTAAAGACCTAATATAAACTCATTTATTATGGGAACAATTTATTCTTTCCTATTCACAACTATGATCTCGAAGTGTTTGACTTTTGTAATGCGTTTCTGACGACACTAATGTACTTAATCTGTATAAATGATTCTACGGTTCTTTACGCATATATAAATTCAATTTTTTTTACTTGTGACAGATGCCCACGAATATGAAGTTCAACTTTTTTGTCTGTTTTTTTTTTTTTAATAAATGACGACGTGGTACAATATGGTAAATGGTAAACAGGCTAAACTCCGAGGGATTGTTTTCCAAGTGCAGCTGGAGGGACACAACCGCAGGTGCTTGGCGAAACTTTTTCAACTTGAGGGAATTAGCTACCTAGGTGGGCTTAAAAGCAGTTCTATCATCATGCAAATGTCCGAATTTAACTCGCGTAGTAAAATTAATTTTTCCTACATAATTTACCTACATTATCTAAAAGATTTTGATGAGGTTACAATTGATAGTTATTTAACCGTTTTTTTCACAACCTATTTTATCTTGTATATATGAAATACATGCCGTATCGTAAAACAGATAGCCTATAAAGTTACCAATAATAATTTTAGATATCATAAAATATACAGCTACTATAATAATGTTAAATACAATAATGAACTAATCAATCAAATATTAAAGTAGATTTTCACGCTAAACAGAGAGTATGTCCGTCTAGATATTTTAAAGTACGCGACGAATTTTAACACGTTTGGATAATCTGTCCCGATACGTAGAAAACACGCATATCATCATTACATAGTATAAAACAAAGTCCCCTTCCGCGTCTGTCTGTCTGTCTGTTCGCGATAAACTCAAAAACTACTGAACGGATTTTCAAGCGGTTTTCACCAGTAGATAAAGTGACTCATGAGGAACGTTTTGTTATATAATTTGTCAAGGATTTTTTTACAATCAGGGCGGGACAACGTCTGCCGGGCCCGCTAGTTGTATTTATATAAAGTAGACCAAAGTTGATATAAACGATGCACGAAGTCGTAAAAATATTTTTCCGGTGTTATGATAGCTAACAAGGAATAAACTTTATAACATACATCAAAATAACGTACTAAGAAAATGTATACCTTAAAAATAACTATAAAAACTTACTCAACGGTATATGTGTATCTTCTGCGCATAACATATAGTGGCCATTTTTATCTTATTATTAAAAATAATATGTTATTTGTATATATTATAAATAGTTATTCGATTAAATATTTTAATTACATTGGGCGGTTAATGTAGATTAAAATTGCCTTTTACACTATAACATTTCAATGAGTCTCTTAGAAGATATAAGAGTTTTCAAAATATGCGCAACGAAAACAGAAAGTTACGTGAAGATATATACGAAACCCCTTCAACTTTCATACAGAGTGCCAAAAAATAAGACTGCTTCTTTAAAAACTCATGTAGCCATAGTAGTTCATTGCCGTGCAAAGCCGAGGCGGTTCGCTAGTTTCTAAATACGAAATAATGGCAGTGAACGATCAGTACCAGCCTGTTTCTCCAAAGAGAGCTTGTTCACGCCCACGCCCGCGTAACCGCAGATGACGTCGCTGTGGTCTGGGGGTCAATTTCGCTACCACACACCAGATTAGGCTTCCCTCGGCAGCGGCTCAAGCTTAGGTCAGTTCCCTCGGCGTGGAACCCTTGAGTGCGCTGCTCGCGCGATACAGTGACACAAAATCTTATAGCACCGCGACAACATTACACATATCAGCTCCACACACGTGCACGCATACACGCTTACACATGCAAGTGGAAGGGTTTTATTTTTCTTCCTTTATCAAACTGAAATAGTTTTGAAAATTATCCGATACGAAATATATATAAGAGTTGTTGAGGTATGTATGATTGGTACACATATATGTTTCAACAACTCATATATGTATGAATAGTTAGCTTAGCTTAGCTCAGATAGGTCGCGAATTGCATGTATCAGGCAACAGCCCAAGCTGAGGTGTGCCGTGCACCCTTGAGCTATTTGTCAAATAAAATCGGCTGAGTGCCTTAAGCGCTCACCTTAGTAGTCCGGTGAAGCTGTTAAGACTTTGCTAGGTCAATAGTGTAGTAAGTTCGAAAAAAAAAAGATCGAGTATCTTACCGGTTCTTCTCGATGTTAATATGTAGATGACGTAACAGAAAACAAATATAATCAACTTAATACCGAGATTTTCAATCGAGAAACAAAAGTAGCAATCGTTTTAATTAAGCCATAATACCAACAACAAGTTAATCTGATATCGGATGATTGATAATTCTCATTTTATTTAGTTGAAAAGCTTAAACGCAATTTTATTTATGTTACAGTCTAGACGAGCTAATTAATATCACAATGAACTAAAAAAATATAAAACAATCTCGACGGTTCTCGAGAAATTATCACTGACGCTTTTGATCAACAAACTTTATTTTCACATTTTTTGCAAGGTTATTATTTCACGTTATTTGTAGCTGACTAGCTATCGCCCGCAACTTCGTCTATTTTTGTATCTTTATAGTGTATGGCACCGGCAGTATGAATGTAAATCCAACGTGTCTGTACTGTCTAGATTTTTCTGAAAAATTGTTGCAGGTGTCTTGGAATAAGTTATAAAAAACATTTTTAGAAAAGTCTGTCTGAGTGAAGTTCTGAGTTCAGGATAACACATCACCAAGAAAACCATAAAGCATGTCCTCGAGTAACATTCAGTCTTGGTTTCATTAAAATCCGTTAAAAAATGATTATAATTTTAATGACGACGCGACTTAAGTACCAGTGAAAAGTAGATATGTAAATGGACTTAATACCTTCAGATGATTTTTTATTACTCACTGTTTTTACATTAGGTTCCACGCGGACGGAGTCGCGGGCACAGCTAGTTCATTACATTCTTATATGTCCAAGGGTTTGTACAACACGTACCAAAAAGCTCAGATGCCAGTTTTATTTTTAAACTTAGGTTTGGATAATATTTGAAACCATCCTCTATTCGCAGGAAATATCCCGTTATTCGTTTCGGATATTAGCTCAAACATACAACAAAAAATTCAATTATTTGTTATATAGATTTGCTGATAACAATTATTGTGTCAAATAACATTTATTTTTACGAAAAACAACGCAACTTTTAATAATCTTCGGTACAACATTTTGAGGTTAGATTTTCAAGAAAGTATGAAATCTTTGAAGAGTATATGAGGATTTCGTGTCCCGTTGAAAGTGCTCGACTTCTCAGGTACTAAGTTGAAGAGCAATCGAAGTGAAACTTTCTTGTGTCTTGCACTCAATAAAAGTCGTTTTGGAGGCTTTTATATTGCAAATAAAATATGCTAGCATAAAGGGAATGTGAAGAATGCAATTATATGAGAGACAGAGTTAAATTTGACTCAAATGTGATGTATTTCAAGTGTTTTATTGTATCGAAACTCGACACAATTCGTCGCGTGGCTTATGTAATTGTTACAGAAAATTTTTAATTTATCTTTTTAATTATTATTGTTATTTAATACTCATACTAACAGATGCCCTCGAGTTCATCTGCATTTGCATCTTGTGATAAATGATGGCACAATACATTATCTTCAAGTAACTTAAACGATTTATGCAACGCACGTCGAGATAGTGACATGAGTAATACACGTTTGAATTCGTGAGGCTTACATGCCAGTACATATGTGTGTCTCATAACTTCTTATATGCATGAATAGATAGCTTAATTTAACTTAGTCACATTTGCGGTGCTGCATCCAAAGGAACAACTTAAGCGATGTTTGGCCACTTTGGCAGCTTGTTGCCAAGCGGTGAAGTACCTAACGCCTGCAGTCCAGTGAAGCTTTGAAATCCGGTTAGGGTAATGGCGTAGTTAGTTTGAAAAGAGTGCGACAACGTCACTCAACCTTTAGTAAGATTTTGGTCAAACTCTAAAATCTATAAACAATAAAAAAAATGAAATCAAACAAAAAATCTCAATAACATCTTCGATAATATGAATTTATATCTCATGAATTAGATACCCAGTATATCGAATTCATTAAAAGGATGGCCCACAATAGATCTCTTGCCATACCTCGACGACATTTTCCAATTATCTGCTAGCACAATCATACATCGAGTAGTGAATGGAAAAACTACCCTTATTTTATAGGAGATGAAGTTGTGAATCGATTGTCTGTTTTAATAGTTTATCAGTAGACCCGTCCTCGTTCTATAGATATAACATTGGCGATGAGACAAGCCGTCGACACGACGGGGAGGGACCAATGCACACGAGTTATTCGCTTGTTGGATACTGTCATTTGATTGAATAGATTGACGGCTTGGGTCAAAGATAATATAAGAGTATTCCGATAAAAATAATCAGGATTAATTAAACAATGCATCGACAAAGACGTTTATGTTAGAAAAATGTGAAATTCGATTATTGAAACACCAGATTGTTTCAGATTAATAAATTATTCACTTTTACACAACTAATCACAGGAGTAAAGCAAAAAGGAAACGGAAGACCAAATATGTGACATTTTAATGTCACATAAAATGACGTGACATTTGCGTTTAGTTATTTAGTAATGTGTCACGTTTGCGTTTAGTTATAATCATATTTATAAGAGTTTATTCAAATTTTACACATCACACAGTCACATTTTACAGGATAAGCTCGGTTTAAAAATATTGATGAAAATGAACCATAGTTGTATGTCATTTTCTAAAATCCGTCTGGCTAGCGACTTATCTACCTAGCTAAGATAACTGTGTTCCAGCAATGCCATATAAGTACTAGTCACTGTAGGCTTAAAGTATTACCATATTCATCATGCTGAACCAGATCGTAATGAGATAAATAATCGTCTATGAGATAAATAAAAAAATATTGATCAAGTCTTTTTTATAAGCAACATACATATAGCAAATAACACGTTTTTTTTTGTAGAAAGTATGTATGTGTGTGGTGGAAGATAATCAAAAACAAGGGACTACGAGAGACACGCTATCCCTCATCCCTCACGGGCCGTGTCATGCGGTTGCATAAATGTCTCTTCAGTTAGTTGAAGGACATATTAAAAAAGGGGGGAACAAGGGGGGAGATTTTATATAGGAGGAGAGATAAGAGGTGGAATTTTTATGGAGAAAATTTAAAAATTAGGGGGGGAAAAAAGGGGGGAGAAAAAAAAAAAAAAAAAAAAAAAAAAAAGTAGTATGGGGGTTTGGGGGGGCGGGGGGGCGGGGGGCTGCACTGCGAGCTTAAGAGAGACGTTCGGAGAAAGCAAGACAGCAATAGAAGTTAAACTTTCTTGGTTTTTTTATTAAACTCCACAAATTGCTTGCTCCCATGTTGAAATGAAATGAAGGACCGGTCGAGTTCAATCACAAGTTCTTGTCGTCTCTTTTCTGCGTCCCCGCGAAGAAGGTGGGGGGGTTTTTATATTGTTATCAATAAAACTTCTATTGAAATCTTTTATGTTTAAAATAAAATATAGAACTGGAGCGAACATCGAATGGAGCAAATACATATGAGAGACAAGACTAAACTCGACTGGAATATGAAGTCTTTTAGGTGTTTTTTTGTGTTAAAACACGACACAATTCGGGAAGTATATTGTCTTATGTAAATTAAATTATTTTTCTTTTTTAATTTACTTATCACTACATATTATAAAACAAAGTCCTCTGCCACGTCTGTCTGTCTGTTCGCGATAAATTCAAACACTATCGAAGGGATTTTCACTCGGTTTTCACCAGTTCATAAAGTGATTCATGAGGAACCTTAACGTATATATTTTGTCAAGGTCTTTTTTATTATCAGGGCGGGATGACGTTCGCTGAGTTGATTGTAAATCTTTTAATTTAAAAGAGAAGAAACAACCAAAACTATTAAAGAGAATAAATATTATAAAATCTCAATTCTATCTTCGTTATGTGACTTAAAACTTAATAAAAAAAAATGAAACCAATTACTAAAGAGATGAAAAACTATATTAAAATTTTAATGAAGCTACCGTTACTTTTGAATTAGAGGTATTTATTTCTTTTGTTGATCTGCTTTGGAATACTAGAACCATTTTTGCTTAGATAACCATATAATTAATATAATATAAAGTAATTTTATTGCATA
Organism: Antheraea yamamai; assembly: GCA_036509395.1. Taxonomy (NCBI): domain Eukaryota; kingdom Metazoa; phylum Arthropoda; class Insecta; order Lepidoptera; family Saturniidae; genus Antheraea; species Antheraea yamamai. The sequence continues at coordinate 14,451,573 of AP028439.1, read as the reverse complement.
GTTTTGCGTTAACATCTTAGACGTTAAACATTTAGAGATTAATAATAATATATTTCAATAAAGAAAATTTAGTATTAAATTATGTCTTCTAAGGTTGGGGATACCCATGGGTATGTTATGTATATTTGGAAGGCACTGTTTGCGAATACGGTATAGTGAAGAAAACCGCTGTTAACATGATAATATTATATGACCTTTAATAAACGTGTATTCGACGAGATTATTCACTAATAATATTTTAAATTCAATGCAAAATTTCATGGTAAAAACTTCTACTCAGTAAAGGCCTGTCTAAGTTCAAGTGAGTACCGTAATCTGCATAGAAACTGCAAATTTGCGCAAGGCTTGTATAATGCTGTCCTTAAGCGTACCATAGCTAAGCGTTTCAAGTGCCATTCCGTTACAAAGAACATTGTCGAGGCTGGAAAGTGGTTAAGCGTGCATTTATTGCTTTAAAAAGGTTTTGTGGGAATTCTCTTTGAATATTCGGCGTCTTGATAGTCCGCTATCACTATATGTTATAAAATATAGTCCTCTACCAAGACTGTCTGTCTGTTCGCGATAAAATTAAAAAACGACCGATTGGAGTTTTATGCGGTTTTCACCAGTAGATAAAGTGATTCATGAGGATGGATCAGGTATATCATTTGTCAAGGTATTTTTTATTGTCAGGCCGGGATAACGTTCGCCGGTCCTGCTAGTTACTAATAAAAATAAACATGAAATTAACTTTAAAATGGACAAAAAATGAAATGAGACAAAATTGTATTCTATTATGATGATATGTGATGAGTTAGTAGCAGACACAAATAGCAAAATAGCATAAAAATAACAAAATAGCGTAAGCTAAAAATAGCAAACGATCGTTAAACAAATATAATTCAAACGAATAATTTTGGCATAAGGCATTTCTTTGGAAACTGTGACGGTTCTGAAAATCAAAAATAATAATGATTCGGAAAATATCTCTGCCGCGAAAGGTCTTGGAAATAAATTCAAAACGGTAACATTTGTAACTGTAGTCAAACACATAGTGTTTGGAGAAGAGATTTAGAAAAATCTAGAAAAGTATCCAGTTTATAAAAACAGCTGTCATAAATATAAGTAGGTAGATTATAGAGGACAGATCATAACTTTATACTACATACATCTAGAGAATGGATCAACTAAAAACTTATATCAATTTATTTCTCCACAGAAATCTCATTTTCACGTGTTTCATCCCATATTCTTTGTGTCATTTTTTGTACCTTTACACAACTTCGGTGTCATCGATTGAGTAGTTGATACGGAAAAGGGTAATAAATAAACTTGAATTCGTATTTATGATATTAGTTAAGATATGGATTCTTTTTTACGGCGAAAGCTTAACAAAACCTCATAGTTTCCTTTATGTCTAGTGTCTATAGTAAAATTGACATAAACATTTTCATACAAACCTTGGTTGAACGTTATAAATTAATTTTTGTTATTTAATTTAATTTTATAATTCAATTGTCAATTTCAAATGGCGCTAAAATATACCTGTTCTAAACGTAAAAGGCTTATAAAGTAATAAAGTACCATAGAAAGGATTCCTAGAAAATGAAGCTGAAAAGTTGAAATCATATTTCACATTTTTATTTGTTACGTCTCACTGGCCGTTAAAGCATCTACAAAGGGCGCTCTTTCAGCACACAATGCACGGCCAGTAACAAGACTCTTGGCGAATCTATTGTGTGGCCGCAGTTATAGAGTAAACTAAGAGACTGTATATTATGTTCACAGCTTGAATGGTTTAACAGAAACAGAAACAGAAAACAAGCCAACTTTAGCTTATTTCGGAGGACTGCGTTTTCGGGTTGATTTTTCAGCATTCGTGGTTTCAGAATATCTCAGTACTTCCAACTACGCATTCTATTATGCCACTGTTTTCATACAAAATTTTCAGGTTAATTACTCACTTGTTTTTGTTCAACATTGGTGACTGTCATAACAGAATTCGCCTGAGCGGCTTCAGGGTTTCTTATCACGTAAATCGGTGTACATTGACTTAAATTAATAAAGTGTATCTTTCGGAGTATTAATATAAAATTATAATAATATAAAATATGAAAACTATAATAGAAAAATAAAAATGTTTTTTTTTATTTCAACTGTTAATATTTTGTAATTTATATAATTTTAATTATTTATATGTTATAAACATTTTTTTAAATTATCATTCATCTTAGTTAGTGTAATAAGTGAATCACGACCTGCCGCCCTTTCCGGCTCGGGTCCCGCACCTTGACCCGCACCCCGCTTCCCTTTGTTCGACCGTGCTGCGTTCCCACGATAAGCAGTTACGTAATAATTAACCTTTAAAAGCGCCCCTTGAATTTTGTTCATTGAAGTTAGGAGTGATTTCTTTACGATTAAAAATATCGTTCCCATACTTTTCAAAGTTTTAGAACATACTTTAAGCAAGGATCTCTTTGTTATTTATTAGTATTTCTTTTCAAATTATCATTATATATGTTAAATGTGACTAGGAACTACCCCACGATTGAATGGTGTTAACCTTTAAACAGTCACCTGCTATATTGATCCATCCTAAATTGTGATTGTACCAAATTGGGCCACTTTGGTTAATATGTGATCATGTTTAATATGTTCTTAATAAACTAAAATACGAATGCCTTACCATTCGAATATTATGTAAAATGTCAACATACAGTTACCGATGTTTTCTTTATTTCCGATAGAAAAAAGTTACATGGAACTTTATGACGTGGGAATTAATCGCTATCATTGGAACCATACCTCCTTCTATAAATGTGTTCCTATATTTCAACGCGGGCTACAGTTTGACGCTAGTGTAGCATGGATTTACATGTGGGCATATATAACCCCATAGATATATGTATATATGTATGTTATGCTTTTCAGGAGTATAAATTAATGTAATGTAATCTTTGTGCCTGATAACATTTTAACTAACGATCTAATCGACTGGGTTTAGTTGTATGAAATTTTGCATAAAACCTTATTCAATAACATGGTTGAGCAATAAGAGATAATAATTATAAATTAGTCCCCAAAAAGATGAAGAGGACTGGAAATATTTACATCTATTTATTTATTTAAGATACACAAAACTGAGTTCGATGAACAAAAATTGACATGCACCCTGCTTAAAGGTGAACACAATATGTATAAAATAAGAGAAAGTCATATATATAATTAATTAAAACAAAGAAAAATTAAATTAAATTAAACATTTCAATTTTTTTTTCTGGTTGGGGCTAAAGGAACAACATAGAATATATCAAATTTGAAACGTAAACTATTAGAAAAAGAAGGCATGCGATACAAAAGGTAATGTTGGCCTAAGTTTGTTCTTGTTAATATTAGATGTAAAGTTTGCCGGTTAAATAAACGACTGCCTATATGTATCTATACATATAATAAGAATGTAAATTAAACGAATCTAAACTATTTAGATTTTTGTGATTCTTTTTATTGCCAATGACTAAAAATAGGAAATCTATACCTACATAATATTATAAAGATGTAAAGTTCGTGAGTTTGTGGGGAGAGCTAGGAAGTATTAATGGTTTAGATGATGGGGGTCGGGGGAGTACCACCCCAAGAAAAGAGGAAGAACAGTGTTGTATGTGTGTGGGGGGGGGGGGGGGGCCCCCCCCCCCCCCCCCCCCCCTCTCCCCCCCCCCAAAGGGGGGGGGAAAAACAAAAAAAGATGTAGTGGGTAATCTCAGGAACAACTATGCCGATTTTGAAAATTCTTTTACCAATAGAAAGCCGCGTCATTTGTGAGTGTCATAGATTATATATTAATGCAAAAAATAAAAAGTCTTTTTTGTGGTAGTCGGATTTGCAAAGTAAGTCGGAGAAGAAACGGTCTTACGAACGCTGCCTTAATGATGAGAGATATATGATTAAGTTCTAGAGAAAAGTTGTAGAGCTTTATAATGCGTACAAAAAGTCACCAATAGCATATGTCTAACTTTTTTATTTAAGTCACAAAAAGTTTTTTTTTTTTTATAAATGTGTACCGCCCAACGAAGTGACAGTGTTGATGAGCGAGTTCGAATGTAAGCGCGGGTTCCGAGCAAGTGTACCGTGCAAGTGACAGATCATCCCCGATGGTCTGTTGACAAACAATATGTCAAAAAAGAATTTATTTTTTTTCTTTTTTTTTTATGTTATAGGAGGCAAACGGACATGTGGGTCACCTGATGGTAAGTGATCACCACCGTCCATAGACACTTGCAACACCAAGGGAGTCGCAAATGCGTTGCCAACCTGTGTTTGGGGGAGAGGGGAGTGGGGAAGTGGGGGATGGGGAGGGGAAGAACGGGGACGGGGAGAGGAGGTGGGTATCCGGCGCTCTCACTGACCAAACGAAACGCAACAATGCAAGCACTGTTACTTCACGTCGGTTTTCTGTGAGAGGGTGGTACTACCCCGGACGAGCCGACCCATTCATGCTGAAACCAGTAATAGCTTCAACGTGGCTCTACCCCCTACAACCAACTTATGCTTATGGTTGTATACGTATACGTTATACGTTATACGGTATACGTATAGTTGCAACGTATAACTTATGGTTGCTTACCCACAACCAACTTATGCCGGAATAGTATGCTCTACACATTCTGTATAATGGACTGTGAATTCACACCTTTTATACACATCATTTTTACACAATCCATCCATACCTTTTTCGGTCTGCCTCTAGTCTTATATCCGTCCATCTTCATACTAAATTTTTTTCTAGTTATAATCTGTGTTGGAAGTATTATTTTTCCAATTAGCTCAGAATCATTGAAATATTCGTTTTGTTGTAGTAGTTAAAGTGCTGCAAAAGTTTTCTTGTTAGTGATAAGGGTTTCCTCACTGTAAATACAGTAAATATATTCCAGAACGCAGTAACGTGGATGAGTTTAATTTCACTTGGAGATTCATTAAGAAGTTTAAACTTGAAACGTTTAAATAAGTTTCGCTATAAATTTAATCATCTCTGTGTAATTCTTAAGGATAGTGTAGACGTTCACATATTAAAAGAAATAACTTCGTCTGTATCAGTATGTACACACGGAGGAAGTAAAACTTCTTTAGCTAATGTGTAAAATTTAGAATAATATTAATAATAATATATAATATATATTGCCAATAAATTTACATCTTTTCATTTAAACGTATGTGATACAATACAATAATACAATACGGTGCTGTTATATTAACTATAACTTATGACAGGTAATATACAATATTTATGCTGAAACAACAGCGGCGGAAAGATTGATTTTAAATAATAAACTTACAAAAAATATTATTATACAATTTATCAAACTAGAATTATGGATCGCAAACTATAAAAAAGTTAATTAAAAATTGATGGATTCTACAAATAACTGCTGCCACCTAACCTAGGTAATCCTGTGTCTCGGGTGGCGGTACACATTATGACTCTATTAATGAACGCGTTATACAACTGCAGTGGATAATTTTATTTTGAAATGCCTATATACAAAAACAATTGCATGTTAACAACAATCTCAATATACTTACGTTTAAGAATTTGTGCTGATGTATGTATATTAAATTTTGTTAAAAAAATTCTTATTTTATAAAGTAATCATCTACATTCACTAGATTTAATGATACCTGTGTGAAAAATTAAGCGTTGAAACGAAAATGACACAACCTATTTAAATTTCATTTATTACTTTTATTTAAGACTAGCTGACCCGTGCAACTTCGTCTGCACCAAATCGGTTATTACAGGTTTCAATTGTATTTTTAAACGCAAATAATCTTAAAAAACCTAAT
>AP028439.1:14436256-14445256 GCA_036509395.1 Antheraea yamamai | reverse complement strand
ATTTCTTTAGGTAAGTAGTCATATTTTTTTAGCCAAGGGTTCCCGTCACAAAAGCTTATCAAAAGAGGTTAAGACTAAAAAAAAAGGTTTTTTTTATAGTCTAATAATTGCGGAATGAGAAATATATCTTGTTGTTCAGGACGTGATTAATCCAGATGTGTAACGAAATTGGCAAACAAACAAAAAAATAACGTCTCATATCTGATTACGATTTAATTTAATATCTCTTATATAGTTTACAAACAAAAAATGTACACGTACAGACAGAACTACAGTTATATGCTATGGATTATGCTATTTAATATACCGGACAATATGAAATGGGACCATATAGGAATTTAATTAAGGAATCACGTTCCTATTGTCCAATGTACGTATTAAATTGATTGGATTTTTTAATTTGAAACCGAAGTAACAAAATAAAAATTGGTGTTTTTACAAATTCCGGTACTAAGAAAAGGACTTCAATGTTAAGCGTACGTTGTGCCTTCTGTATCAAATATTTTCAATAATAATAGTTAGCTCATTGGAGTTTTCTCACAGTACGTGTAATTGTGGTGGACACTCTGACAAAATAAAGCTGCAAATATAAAGGTCTAGGTCCCAACATAAGAAACGTGATGCTTCAAGGCTTATCGTAAAAACAGTGCATTATAAAAGCGTTAAACTATTACAATCATGTTGTAAAGTATGAAATAAAACAACGAATAATAAAAACCAGCAAATATGTGTCGAGCTTGTGCTAGGGATCGCAAACAGAATGAAAAAGAACACAATCTGTTTGTACATAATTTTACCATAAATAAAAAAAGTTAAATTCGCTTTTTTTGTCCTGGATTCCTTTTCTATCACTATTATTTCTTAGAGCCCGTCCAGATGAAGCATTTTATGCGCGAGTCTACTATACTAGAGCTACATATATCCCGGCCAGATGGTGCGGCGCGTTTCCTAACTCGCGCGTAAAACGCGTGCAATGAGCGAGACTCCCGACTCGCGCGTCGTGAGCGCCGCTCGCCTCGAGATACTCAGGTCCCATTGCTGCGTCCAGTACTACGAGCGAGTTAGTGGCGAGTCGACATAGTTGTCAGTCGTCTATCCGTACGACGTATCCCAGCGTATGCGACGTTTCCTAGGGTAGAAACGCGGTATCTGGACGCAACACATTTTGAAGCGCGCGAGTGGACTCGTGCGTAAATCGCTTCATCTGGACAGGCTCTTAGACTTTACGGGCATTATAACGCATTGTATTCTTACCCAATTTCACAGGAACATTTCTGTCCGAGTCATTTAATGATATTATTCTATTTTTTGTTCGCGGGTTCGCTCGCCATTCCTGTTATAAATATTATAATACTGGTTAGGATGACCGTTCAGAACATTTAGTCTTGATAAGCCACGAATACGAAACGATATTGCGAAATTCGAGTATTGCGTTCAACATAATTTGAATTTCGAAATTTGCACCGGGATCGAAATTATGTTATCGTTATCCGACTGTCAACCCGACATGTAATTTTAACGCTATAGCTACGACGGAGCATCCTATGTAGCGCCGAGCGGCATGCTTCCGATTGATTGGTCAATCCACAGTTGAAATATAAGTAGCGTTACAAATCAATAAATTATTTTTATTTACGTCTACTACTTTACTGCGGTTACTTTGGTTTAACGGTACCACGCAGCGGGAGCTCTCAAAAAGAAAAATAACCTCGAAACATTCTTCATTGATGCTGCATTAATATTGGTCTTTGTGTGATGATATATAGCCTATAATAAATAGCCTTCCTCGATACATGAGCTGTCTAATATGTACTGATAGAATTTTTCTGAGCGAGCCAGTAGTTTCTGAGATTAGCGCGTTCAACCAATCAAACTCTTCAGCTTACACTTACACTGTACTTCAGCAGTACAGATTTACTAATTTGGTTATCCTAAGTATATTTTTTATATTCATTAATAATTTAATTACCAGATTAAGCTTCCGAATAGTCATTGTATCATAGAATTCCATTGTCATTCTGAAATATTAAATTGTTAAGATTATTATGATAAAAATGTCTTAATTTTAAATAATTATAAGGCAATTGTATAATTTTTGAGACTTAATAAGATAAGTAGAAGGCTTTCAGACTATGGTGTTAGGTATTATAATAAGCTTCCTCAGTATATTACCGATTTACCGATAATAAATAGAAGAATCGTGTAAAGTCAAGTTGTGTTTTATAACCTTATTATAGAATGGATTATAGTGATACTTGAGAATGGATTGTTTTGTGTGCATCACTTAAAAAGATAGTATATTAAACCGGATCGAGTTTCTTGTCGACTCTATTCGATTAGCGTGAAGTTTTCAGGAAAACGGTGGTACTGTTTTGGCTCTCACAAGTGTCTACTGAAGTCCCAAACTAAATAAAGTATTTTTGATGTTGATATCTAGTTACCTAAGCTACCTGTCTCTCTCTGTAAAATGATAAACAGAACACATTAAAAAGAAACTATACACAATGGTAGTATGAGAAAATATATCATCAAAAACTTTCAAGAATACTATAAATTATTCTAAATGTATTAAATTAATAAAATAAGTAATAAAAAATAAAGTAATTTTAAATGTATTAAAATTTATTCTACAACCAAGAAATATTTTCTGAGGAACACAGTGTTTTTATAATAATGTCTATTTTATTATGTATATCCTATATAACTGATTATTATTTTCGGGTTTTTATTACATTATCTATACTTCTATACTAATATTAGGTATTTACCCATGAAATTGCCGTTTTGTATGAAAAAAATTAAACGAATTTTTTTCATGTATTTTTTATTTGTATTAATCGAAGTAATCACCCATGCAATCAATGCATCTTTGCCAACGCAGTGGCAATTTATTGATGCCCTTCTTAAAGAAATCAGCTGGAAGGGAGGCAACAAATTCTTCAAAGGCATTTTGTACTGCCTCTCGGGTATTGAATTTTTTTCCAGCCAAGGAGTTATCCAAATTCTGGAAAAAGTAGTAGTCTGTAGGCGCAAGGTCTGGTGAGTAGGGCGGATGACGGAGAACTTCCAACCCCAGTTCTTGCAACTTGGAGACCGTCTGCTGTGCAGTATGAGGTCGCGCGTTGTCGTGCAGGAGCAGCGGAGACGAGCGATTGACCAATGCTCACACATTCATAGTACACATCTGCAGTAATGCTCACCCCGTTTGGTAAGAAGCTGTGATGAATCACACCGGCGCTAGACCACCAAACGGTGACCATCACTTTTCTAGGGGTAAGTTTTCGTTTAGGGCATTGTTTAGGTGCTGAACCAGGATCCAACCAACTCGCTGAGCACTTGCGGTTATCAAACAGAATCCTTTTTTCATCGCAGGTAACAATGCGGTTCAAAATTCCTTCATTTGTGTGTCTGTTGAGCAGTGCAAGGCACGTCTCGACGCGTACTTCGCGCTTGAGATCATTGAGTTCGTGGGGCACCCATTGGTCAAGTTTTTTTACCTTGCCAATTTGACGCAAATGGACCAATATTGTTTTGACGCTAACGTTGAAAGCTGCTGCTAATTCAGCCGTAGATTGTGTATCATCAGCTTCTACAATCGCCTTTAATTCGTCATTGTCGACCAAAGTCTTCGGACGACCGCGAGTTTCATTTTTCAGGTCGAAATTCCCAGAACGGAAGCGAGCAAACCAATAACAGGTGGTGCATTGGTTTGTAGTGTTAGCTCCGTAAACGTCGTTGATGTTACGTTCCGCTTGTGCCGCGTTGCTGCCACGACGGTAGTCATATTCCATAATTACTCGAATTTTTAACGTATCCATGATGACAAATAAGATTGAAACGCGATGAAAATGTAACACTAATCAATAAACAAATGACTACTTTTGGAAAAAGAATTCAATTATTAATTTGAAATTAGAATAAGAATTCTAATTTCTAATTTGGCTAAGAAGCCAAACAAAAATTATTTTGATTTGAAATGGCCAGTACTGCAGAACGGCAATTTCATAGGTAAAGACCTATTATTATAAAGAGGTAAAGTTTGTGAGTTTGTGACGTTGTGGGGGTAATCTCAGGACCTACTGGTCCGATTAGAAAATTTTTTTTAGTGTTATATAGCTCATTTATCGAGGAAGATTATAGGCTATATATCATCTCGTTAAAATCAATACGAGCAGAACACCTATGAAAAATGTTTCAAAATCGGGTATTTTTCCTCTTGAGAGCATCCGCTGCGTGTTAGCGTTAGCTCAAAGTAATTATTCCACCGAACGGAGTCGCAGGTAGAAGCTACTATATTATATATACATTATATATGTTAAAAAGATGTATCCGATCGAGTTTCTTGCCGGTTTTTCTTGATGACTGGGTTGTTTTCCGAACCGATGGTAGTTTTGACGTTCATAAGCGCCTTATTAGGGCCTAAACTGAATAAACTATATTTGATTTGATTACTAGTTGATGTTCGTGACTTTGTAAAAATAAATTTTATTTATCTGCAGAGGAAAAAATAAGCACCACACGGTTTGCCCGACTTCTCTACGGCAAGAAAACACATTGCTGAATGAGTAACGTCTATTAAAATGGTGGTTTATTAAATTTTGAATACATTTATATTAAATGAATTTATTCTAATATTTTATTTTTTTAAATAAAAACCAAGAGGCATAAGAAAAAAATATGATCGAAATCTGTCCTGTGTTTTCTTTACATAGATATACGTAACAGTAAACTTCGCAAAGTTATTTAAATAGTGATTAATATAGTATTTTATAATATAACAATGTTGAATTGCTCATGAAATATTTGAGACCAATGAATTACGATCAAACTAAATCGGGAAGAGAAAATTTTTTTAGCGAATTATAACTTTCATTACGTATTGCATTTACACTGTGACTATTTAAATCGCAGAAACATTAACCGGCAATACGCCTCACTGACAGTTCCTTTGACCCATAACACAAAATGACACTCTATTTGATCAGTATTCCGAATTTATACGATCCCTATTTTCTGATCAAGGCTTATATTAATTCGTGTCCTTAGATTTTAAGTGTTTACTTTGATAAGGGACCGAGATTATTCTACTGAATGTTGAATGTATGGATGACGCAATAGTGTACAATCCTCGCCAAACTTTTTGACCGCTCGAAATATAGTTGCGCAGAACACAAATATAGGTATAAATACGTATCACTATAATATTATAAAACGAAGTCCTCTGCCACATCTGTCTATCGTCTGTCTGTTCGCGATAAACTCAAAAACGACTGAACGGATTTTCATGCGGTTTTCACCAGTAGCTAAAGTGATTCCTGAGGAAGGTTTAGGTATATAATTTGTCATGGTTTTTTTTATTATCAGGGCGGGATAATATCCACCGGGTCCGCTACTTATATTATACGTTAACATTGAGATAACTTAAGAATAAATAAATGCCAATTTTGAATTCCTATAGTAATATTTTAACTTTGTTTTTTATTAAACTCTTGATAATATTCCGCGCAAGCCCGAACTTACGGCTACATTCAAAGCGGCCAAAAAGATTGGCGAGGACTGTACTTGTCTCACTACTGCGGTAGTAGGATATAACTTCGTACAAAATAATTCTGTTATCTAGAAATGACAGTTCTGAGTCTAGGTATATTTTGTATGTATTATTTCTCCTTAGGTAAAGTTATTCGTGATAGGAAAGTGATAAAAAAAACGATACTTCTACGTTATTACTCGATTGCTGGTTATGTAGTCTGTTGTGAATTGATTACAGTTACTAAATAATTTATAGAACATTGTTTCTATAGTAAATTATGTGAAGAAACTTAGAAAATATGTTCAGCTTTATTGACGCATTGCTGTTGAATTTAACGCGTAGTAAACCTTTTAAAGCACTTGATTAGCTGTTACTTTACGCTTGATTCGCCGCTGCCACGTTTCCTTGCAACAAAATACGTTTGACTCGATATATTTCGCGTTTTTTCGATACTTTTATTACTAGTTATAGATTTAACTATTTCAAGTTTCAATAATATCAAACAACAACCTTTTTTTAACGACACACAGCATTGTATTTTTGTACATTTGTTAAATAATCATTTACTTTTCATATGTAGTATAAAGGAGGTAAAATTATGCCGATTTTTGACGCCGCATATGATCAAAATCAAAATCAAAATTCTCTTTATTCAATTTAGGCCCTGAGAAGGCACTTATGAACGTCAAACCTACCACCATAAATATGTGAAACTTCCTACATGTTCGATTTATGTTTACGTAGGGATACTGTGTTCCTTATTTTAGGTCTAATATTAATATTATCAATATTCCTATACCAGTCAAATTTATTATAATGGTATTCAAGTTTTTTAATCCGAATAATAGTATGTTTAAAACATACTAAATGTAAATATCTTCATGAACACATGCTTAGTATAACATTACTATTATTGATAGAGAAATATGCGACTATTCGGGTATGTCATAACATAATCTGATACATGCGTTTTGAATTCGTTGAATGGCTTTTGAGTGTTTTTTCATTAATCAAAGCTAATAGACAATATCATTGTAGTTCAGATGAGGAAATCGTAAGGAAGAGTTCCTATATTTAATTTCAAGTAATGTCGTATGCGATATATTTTCTTTTTGTAGTAAACAGTTATTATTTTATAAGTCGTGGTGGTCTAATATTTTTATATCTTTGATACTTTATTACATATGTATTTTAAACTTAATTAACTATTCTATAATAGTGATTGTACGGGATGAGCATATAATGTCGACATCACTTTTTATTATAAATTAAAACTATTTTTATAAACGTTGCCAGCGTTATCATTTATTTATCCATATTTTTACAATCGCGGACTTTATCGATGTTATTACAAAAAAGTTAAATACTTATTGAACCCTGGCCTTAAAAAGGTCTCATATTAAATGCACCGCGGTCGCTGAATGTTCGCCATCTTGGTCTTTTGTCTCGCTTTGGTTACGTCAGGTTAGACTTGTGAAAAAGGATAACCCGAACTTGCCTCGGGCAAGCGCGGTGCATTTATTAGGAAACTTTTTTAAACCAAGTATTTAATACGTATTTAACTTTTTTGTAATAACACGGTATAGGTTTTAGGCATTGACCACAATTACATTTGATGTTAAATGATGATATGTTCTAAGATGGTAAACACGTTAGACCTAGAGGGTACTGGCTTTCAAGTGTAGTTGCCGGAACAGACCGACGGGTGCTTGGCCACAGATTTTCTACTTGGGGGGTGGTAGCTAGCCAGGCGGCCTTAGAAAAGGCCCTGCTATGATAATATGGTCATCACGTTCATTACGATGTTATCCTTCACCGAAAGCTCCGAACCAGATGTTAGGATTCGAACCTACGTCCGTCGACGCGGTGTCCGAACACAGTATCAACTAAGCTAACATCGCTTCAACTCCTTGCTCTTGATAATTTAATGTATGTCCGTAAAAACTTTGAAAAACTACATTTTGTAAAAGACCGGTGTTCGAGATAGATGTTCAATATGTTATAGTTTGTCATTAAGAGATGGCGCCACAGTACCATTAGCTCGCGCTTTCATATGGTCGCTGTCTTTTAACGGCAATCGGCTGTAGATCAAATATATTTCAATTAGCAAGGTATATTTAATTGTCATCTTGTCTGTTCGTTGTCTGAGTGGCTGTCTTCGTTAGTTAGTTGATTGTGGTCGTGTTGGTCGAAAAAGTATCAGTCGACAAAATTTCCGTAAACAACCGGCATGATCTAAAAACTAGAAAGTGTAACAAACTGGTCGTACCATGTTTCAGACTTAGTAGAACCAGTAATAGTGTTAGGTTTTACAATAAAGTTCCAAAGCATATTACTGATTTGCCGGACTGTAACTTTAAGCTAAAGCGTCAAGCGGGTTTTGGTGTGCAAAGGCTATTATAGAGTGGATCAATATGTGAACGATGGTAATGTATGGAATTGACTCCTCTCTGTACTTCCACTAAAAACGAATGCAACGTATGATGTATTGGAAATATATATGTTAAAAAGATGTACCCGATCGAGTTTCTTGCCGGTTCCTCTAAATGACTGGGCTGTTTTCTAAAGCGGTGGCAGTTTTGATGTTCATAGGCGGCTTATTAGGGCCTAAACGGAATAAAGTATTTTTGATTTGATTTGACGGAACATAACTTAAGCTGATCAAAGTTTATTAATACAAATTCTCGGCTTCAGTCCGTTCTAACAATGGCGCCCGGGACATTTCCGTTTCCTTTAATCTGTCACTATCGTCCACGTATAATTCGTAACTGGGGCGAGCTTAAATTGAATTCCGAATTAGACCCGGAACGATCGGACGCTATCAATGAGAAATAATTTCAGTTTTATAAAGCGTTTATTTCTAAGTAGTTGATACTCGCCGCTTCGTCTGTTATTTATTTAAAAGAGAAAAAATATAAAAAGAAATACCGCTTTACTCATTTCTCCACAGCAACAAAATGCGTTGGGCTTATAAAAATTGGAGCCTTTTAATAACTCTATAGTAAAGAACGATATCGTGACTTTTTTTTTAGATAAAAAAACTAGTAAATTAAAGTGTCTAGGAAGTAAAATCACTATTGGACTACCACTAATATTTTTTTTTTCTTAAATACTCGGTCCTTATCTAAAAGAAACAGTGCGTGTGTACACGCGGGGAAATAAAACTTCTTTAGCTTATATGTATTATATATCTTTATATGTATAATTCTTCTGTCCGTGTGTATGGGACTGGACTCCTCCTAAACGTCTGGACAGTATTGATGTTTCTTTTGTGAAAAATTAAAAAAAAATTAAAATATGTTCGGGTGGAGTCAAGAATGGTTTAGATTCACAATTGGACCCAATAGGTGGCGCTACGGTCAAATATTAAATATAATAAACAACGCAGACAAAGTCGCAGGTATCAGCGAGTAATAATCTATACTAATATATATAGCGGAAGAGTTTGTTTGTTTGTTTGGTTGAACGCT